>JADKXW010017549.1:0-35728 GCA_017315185.1 Bubo scandiacus
AAAAAAAAAAAACAGGAACAAATGTTGGGGCGTCCTTCCATTTGTACTTATCAAAATAAGCATTAAGTTGACTTGGGAGTAGAAATCATGATCTTCCCTTGCTACTTACATTTTAAAAATCATTCAAGTTTCTGCCCCTTCCTGCTTTAGGATAGGAATACCTGACTAATACATTCCTGTCACCACACTGTGTCTCTCTTCACCCTTATTTCTATCATGCAATCTAATTACACATACCTGCAAACAGTCCAAGTTTCTTGAAGAACAGATTTTTCTGAAATATTTTCTTTTTCTTGTCCTAAAACACTTAAGAGTATAATACTCACATGTCTCAGTCTCTTTAGGACGTGGATTACCTTCATTAGCCACCAGGTTCTCTGAGTTATGAAAACTCAAAAATGGAAATAATATGTTCACATATGTGAACAGACCATCAGTGTTAAAATCATCATCCCAAATAACAAGTATATTCTGAGGAGGGAATGGAGATAAATATCTCTCAGCAATGTCTATACTCAGCATATAATTAAACCTCTCTATGTGCAAACTGAGTTGTCACCAAAATGGGATAAAAGAACTTATGGACACCAATGTGATGTAGATAAGCAGACATTCCTTTATCAACGGCCGGGTGCGCAGGGGAGTCGTCTCACCAACAACGCACACCTAACTCGTGTAACGTGCTGATTCTATAGGATACAGTAATACATATTAATCAAGTTTTCATACATAAACATGCTAAATCCTGTAACTCATTTTTATATTCCCACCTCTTCCCGGTCATGCGCACTTGAGTCCTGAAATGAGTCGGGGGGCTGCTTTTGTGACCACCACGGACTACCGACTCAAAAGAAAGACACCCCCCCAATGTCCTTGACTCAAGGACTTTGGCTCACATTGCAATTTTAACACACCTCGAGGCCCTTTCACAATACAACTTTTAAAACACCTGGTCTACAGGGCAATAAATCATCCTCACCAGACAGTCTAACAACGGTACCTCCTCTAGCAGTGTAACTGGTTGTATGGTTACTTTAAACTAAATAC
Source organism: Bubo scandiacus (assembly GCA_017315185.1). Lineage (NCBI taxonomy): Eukaryota > Metazoa > Chordata > Aves > Strigiformes > Strigidae > Bubo > Bubo scandiacus. Next base: position 1,048 of record JADKXW010017549.1, read on the forward strand.
AACATCTCTATGACTACTTAAAACATTACACCATTATCTTTTATAAAAAATGATATTTCTGTGAGATTCCATTTAATTGATTAGTCCTAATCATCACCAAAAATCATCAAGTCAAATTAATAACAAATCAATAACAATCAGTAACAGAGTGGCTCCAGACTGAGGGAAGATATTCAGGTAGCTCCATTGCAAATTCACAGGCATTTAATAAAGCCCATTACTGTGCAAAGACTAGTAGCTGGGAATGATTTGCGGAAAGAAACTACAACTCAGAGAGTGTTATACAGCAGGTATGTTTACTCCGGCGCCAGGGTGCAAGGGGATTTCTCCACAAAGCTTACACACCAACAGCACATTTTACCAGAAATTTATAGAGTGTGGATATACATATTCATTGGATTACATAATACAAATATCCATATGCATAAGTACGGCTGGGTTAGTTCAAAAGGCTGGTGTCAGCAGTTTATGTTCTCTTTGCACCTGCGCATTGCCTCCTGGTGGTCATCTTTGGGGGTCTTTGGGAGGAAGGCTCACAGTCTTTCTCACCTTGTACTTTTCCTCGGAGCATGTGCAGATTCTCTTAGCCAATTTCTTGAACAACAAGAGTGGTTCCAGACGGTTTACTCATTCTATCTTATCTAAAAGCACCAGTATATCAATTTCTACTGTCCATATATGGCTATCTATTAATTACCAAGACTAAACTAGTTAGAGCACATCTGCTTTCCAAGGACACGTTTCTTAGTTTTGCTGAATATTGTAGTTCTTGGTAGGTTTCCACAGAAAACTGCTTTGTTTTGATGAACATAGTAGTCCTTGGTAAAATTCCACAGAACAGTCTGGGCAAGCAGGATTATTAATCAATATTAGCAATATTCAAAAACACTATAAGTTGCTATAAATAAATAAGTTGCTGACTTGCAGAAAAATTAACTCTACAACTTTGGGGTTGTAAAGCAGGTATGTTTATTCAGCACTGGGCGCATGGGGGATCGCTCCACCACAAGCATGCACGCCCTCCCGTAGCTATTGTCTTGCTTATATGTTACAAAGTATTGTATATTCATAAGACACCTATACATATTCATAGTCTATCTCCGTCTCCCCTCGCTTCTCATGGTAATCAGGTCTCCTCCCCTTGCGCCTGCGCATTGAGCTCCTCAAGTCCTGGGCAGGGGTCGCATAGATGAAGTATCTCCTCTTCCTCGCTGATGAACTTTTCACCTTGCCGGTCTGCGCAGCCTCAGTTGTTCCCGGTCCTCTGTCCGAGCCCCCAGGCCAGTTTGTACCGGAATCCGGGGCAATCTCACTGCTAACATATACATTCTCAAGGGCAGAAGAAGCTTCTGCCCAGACCAGAAGATAGTATCCTAGCAACATTATCAGCATCTGGTAGGTTTCAGCACATAGCACCCCTCATCCCTGCGCAAGTTCTCCTTTCTTACGCCGTCTGAGCACCATTGTTTACATTCCCCGTCTCATTGCAAAGCAGTTTGCTATAAGTAAATAAGTCACAAAGCAAGTAATCATTTCTCTGTATCAGGAAGGAGTAATTAACTCAGCTCATCCAACATGAAATCTTTAGAGGAAAAATGGATCATTTAAAAGGCATAAAGAGTCTGCAGAACTTTAAAGAAGCAGCCTAAATGATAAATCAGCGTGGAAAACCAGAGTATCTTAACTAGTAACAAAAGTTAAAATCTTGTAACAACCCCAAATTCTCAGACAGACCTGATGAATTGGCTGTTGCAGAGTGTGTCAGCTCTATGGATTCAATGAATATAAAGGATCTATATTTCATTTCCTTGCATTTCTTTTCATTTTGGGTGGTAATGATGAGTAAAACTTGTGAGCAAGTTGACACAGCCTCCCCTGGGTAAGATGGCTTTGGTAACAACTGCTGATAAGATAGTAGAGTGCAGAAGACTTGTGGGAAAAGAATACCCAAAAGTGTCTGTTCTGAGAACTCTTTCTGAAGTATACTGCCATACCATAATGGCAGCTTCCTTCCTGAATCAGCTCTGTAATAAAACATATATGGTATTTGTTATTTGTGATAGACAGTAAACTGTTTGTTCATCAAATTCCATTAAAGATACTGGGAGCTTGTGACATGTTATTCCATAAACTATGTAAACCTAAGCTTAATCTTAACTATTACACTGTGTAACGACTAACTGACTGCAAGTGCTTATCTAAGTTAAAATGCTGAAGCAAGGACGGACTCCTACTGTGCAAGAGCCTGAAAGGAGGGAGAAGGGGGGGATGAGAAGGGTAAAGGGTGCGTCCTTATCAGAGCTTTAACAGAGACATGTCAGAGAACTACGGAGGCTGCGCAGAACCTTGGGGTGAAAAGTTCAACGGCGAGGAAGAGGAGGTACTTCATCTCTGCGACCACTACTCAGTACTCTGCGACCACTGCCCAGGACTGTTGAAGTTTACTGCGCAGGTGCAAGTAGGAGGAAACCTCATTATAATACGAAGCGGGGGTAGGCGGGGATAGATTATGAATATGCATGAGGGTCTCATTAATATGCAACACTTTGTAACACATAAGCAAGACGAAAACGCGCAGAAGCGCGCGCCGTTGGTGGAGCAAGGACTCCCTGGCCGCCCAGCGCTGTTTTGCTTGTTGCCATTTGCTAAATTAAATAATTGGAATTTAATTTGTCCTGACTTGCATCATTTTGGCAAGATAGTCTATAACATTATTCAAATCTCAAGGGGAAAAAAGAAGTTGTGGTCAGGACATCTTGTTAAGTAAACTAAGCATAAAGAGAGAGACTCTGTTAATACCAGATTGTGTTGTATCTAAACTAATTCTCTTATGTATAGAATTTCTAAATGTTTTTGCACTTTCTATGTAACCCCAGGTTTAAAAGAAATAAGAAATAAGATATATGTACATAGTTTCTATTGTTAAAATCAGTTGTTAGAAGGGAGCTAAAATGGCCCCCATCTTCAAGCCACTACAAAAACACCTGTGCTGAGTCATCCCCCATAAATGGAAAAAAGCCCGGGAAAACTTGTTTACAACTTTGCAGACCCCTCAGGGTACGCCCATCATGAATATGGATGAAGCCTACACTATAAAGGGACTCAGCTCTGTCACATAAGGTGTGTGTCCTGGTGGAGCAGAGACTCCTGGCGCACTCAGTGCTGTTTTGCTCACTTGCCGCTTGCCAATAAAAATTTTATTAACCACTAAAAATTGAGAAGTGGTTATTTCCCACTAAATTACAATTAATCTATAACAAGCTCAACAAACTTTAGGCTGTTATTATCTCAAATTAATCTCTTTGTCCCACATGCCTCCCTATCTCACCTTAACTCTTGCAAAGGAAGTACTTTGACAAGGAGGGAGCACATCCACTTGATCTGAATGGGAGGGCATGGGTGATGGGCTCTTTTGAAATTTCTTTGACACCAAGTTGAAAGCTTTCACTGGGAGTTTAAAAATTATATTCCTTAATAGCTAAGAGAAAGAAAATAATGAAGATATTTTCACTGGGAAAAAGTGGAAGTGATTACAAACAGACAACACAGCTGAGGAGCAGACAGGATGGGCTAGTGATGAGTGTATTTTCTGCACATAACTGCACTGATATGCAAAACAAAGGGAGATATGCATATACACACATGCAAAGCAAGGGAGCATTAATGATTTGATAAAGATTGAATTAGCCTTTGGGTGCTTAATAAGCAAACCACCCACGTTCACAAGAAAAGGCAGCCGCTTGTTTTGATTCAGCATAGAACTAGGGATTTTTGTTACAACAGAATGATCCTGGTTCAAACTGAAACAAGAGCTTTCATGCAGAAGTTTTTCTCATTTTGGTTTTGCTCTAGATTAACTGCAGCAGCTTCTATCTGAAGTTCCAAACATTTCCATCTGCAAGAACAGAACTCAAAAAAGGTTTGGCTACTGCGAGTTTTTCCTTCCCACCCTCAACCCTGCCCCCATTAATTTTGTTGTCAGAGTTTCACAAACTATTAATCGGGTTTTTCTCACCTGTTTGGCTCACTGCTCTCGGGTCATAAGGTTGAAATCCTTTTTTCCTATTGCAAACACCCAGGGATCTAAAGCAGCCCCTTCTTTACAGGGGAGAAAGCCCCCAGCTCTGACCACAGTCAGCCCACAGCAGAGAGACAGCCCTCAAGAATATCAACAGACTCAACATTTACCTCAGACCCAGACAAAGGGTTGGATCATGAACCCCTACTCCTACCAGCCGCATTTATGTTAATGATGCTGCTTTTCCTCTCATCTTGATATGCAAGATGCATAAATGCAATCATAGACTAACAGATATTTTTTACAAGTATTGTTATTAGTGATATAGTATATTTCATACTTACTAAATTTCATGGTAAATGATTATGCTAGTAGTTAGAGTTACTGCACACCTGGGGATAATTATAAGACTGGTCAGGTGACACATTGAAATTTATAAAGAATAGGCTTTGTTCTCTATACCCTAGAAAATAACTAGAACATCCTGGACCATAAAGACAACGTATAGAATTGTGTTGAGAATGAGTTGTTTAACAACCTTACAAAGTGATTAATCGATAAGTTAACATGGCAATTGATTTGCAGAAAACAGACTCTACAACTCAGAGAGTTATAAAGTAGGTATGTTTACTCTGGTGCTGGGGTGCAAGGGGATTTCTCCACAAAGCTTGCACCCCCACCACACATTTTGCCAAAAACTTATAGAGTATGGATATACATATTCATTGGATTGCATAACACAAACATACATATGCATGAGTAAGGCTGGGTTAGTTCAAAAGGCTGGTGTCAGCAGCTTATGTTATCCTTGCCACTGCGCATTGCCTCCTGGTGGGCGTCTTCGGGGTCTTTTGGAGGAAGGCTCACAGTCTTTCTCACCTTGTATTTTTCCCCAGAGCATGCACAGATTCTCTTGGCCAATTTCTTGAATAATGATACAGAGAAATGATTACTTGTTTGAGACTTATTTACTTATAGCAAACTGCTTAACAACTTATTTACTTACTTATAGCAACTTATAGTATTACTTATAGTATTTTTGAATATTGCTAAGAATCCTGCTTGCCCAGACAGTTCTGTGGAATTTTACCAAGGACTACTGTGTTCATCAAAACAAAACAGTTTACCGTGAAAATCTACCAAGAACTGCAGTGTTCAGCGAAATATCATGCTTTTGTCCTTGGGAAACAGGTGTGCTCTAACTAGTTGGGTCTTGGTAATGAGTAAAGACATATACGGACGGTAGAAGTTCCATTGGTACTTTTAGATAAGATAGAATGAGTAAACCGGCTGAAAACACTCTTGTTATTCAAGAAATTGGCCAAGAGAATCCGCGCATTCTCCGGGGAAAAGTACAAGGTGAGAAAGACTATGAGCCTTCCTCCCAAAGACCCCCGAAGACGCCCACCAGGAGGCAATGCGCAGTGGCAAGGATAACATAAGCTGCTGACACCAGCCTTTTGAACTAACCCAGCCTTACTCATGCATATGTATGTTTGTGTTATGTAATCCAATGAATATTGTACTGGGTCTGGCTGAGCCGGAATTGGTTTTCCCCTGTAGCAGCCCTCATGGTGCTGTGTTTTATGTTGGGAGCTGGCAGGGTGTTGATAGCACACTGGTGTTGTGGCTACTGCTGAGTAGTGCTTACACAGCACCAAGGCTCTTTCTGACATTTCCCCCCCCACAGTGGGACAGGGTGGGAAAGATCTTGGGAGGGGACACAACCAGGACAGCTGACCCGAACTGACCAAAGGGATATTCCAGACCATATGACGTCTGCTCAGTATAAAGCTGGGAGAAAGGAGGAAGGGGGTGGGGTCACCCTTGGTCCTCCGAGGCAACCACTACGCGTATTGGAGCCCTGCTTCCTGAGAAGGCCCGACATCGCCTGTTCATGGGAAGTAGAGAATAAATCTGTTTTCTTTTTTCACTTCTGCGCGCGGACCTTTGCTTTGCTTTGCTTATATTAAAACTGGTTTTGTTTTGCCCACAAGGGTTGTTTTTTTTTTTCTATCTTATTTTCTTTTCCCTCTTTGCCCTGTTGAGAAAAAAGGGGAAGTGGGGGGGAAGTGATAGAGTGACTTGGTGGGTACCCGGCATTTAGGCAAGGTCAAACCACCACAAATATGTATATCCACACTCTATAAGTTTCTGGTAAAATGTGTGGTGGGTGTGCAAGCTTTATGGAGAAATCCCCTTGCACCTCGGCGCTGGAGTAAACATACCTGCTTTATAACTCTATTGGAGTTGTAGAGTCTGTTTTCCGCAAGTCAATAACAAGAGTATTTTCAGCTGGTTTACTCATTCTATCTTATCTAAAAGTACCAATGGAACTTCTACCGTCCGTACATGGCTATCTTTACTCATTACCAAGACCCAACTAGTTAGAGCACATCTGTTTCCCAAGGACAAAAACATGATATTTTGCTGAACACTGCAGTTCTTGGTAGATTTTCACAGTAAACTGCTTTGTTTTGATGAACACAGTAGTCCTTGGTAAAATTCCACAGAACTGTCTGGGCAAGCAGGATTCTTAGCAATATTCAAAAATACTATAAGTAATACTATAACTTGCTATAAGTAAATAAGTAAATAAGTCTTAAAACAAGTAATCATTTCTCTGTATCAATTCCCCCCTTTTCTTTTCCCTAAGCAAATTCTTTTGCAGTCAAAAGGGTTTCATTATATTTTATTACTGTTTGTAAGGTCCATATCTGTTTTGTTAGGTTCTTCAGTTTACACCAAAAGATAAGATTTACTGTCATTAATATTGTCATGATTATTAGTAATATTAAAATCGGGTGAGTCAGTATATTTAAGATTTTGGTAGCTGATGGGGAATAGCCTGTAAACACATCCCACCAATAGTGTTCTCTGCCTGACTTCACTCATTTCATGATTTGATGTATTCTCTCTGTATCATGCTGGACAGTAATTAAAGTCTTTTGTCCACCTTTTTGGACGTGTTTCATCAATCTTTTTAAATTTTTGTGATGCAAAAATTTTCTTACTAGGGTCAGATCCATTCCAATAGGAGTGGGCTGCCAATCTTGAACTAACTTATAATTAGATCATAACAATTGATAAGTTGTGACAGGAGCAGTATAATTGAAATCACACCTTGTAAGACTAACGAAATTGCAGATTGTCCTGGTTTAGCTAGGATAGGGTTAAGTTTCCCCAGCAGTTGCGGGGAAGCTCTAGCCGGGTTATTCAATACCATGCTGACGTCACGCCCTGGCGCCCAAGCACAGGAGTGCAGGAGATTCGGGGAACGCGTGTGTTGTGCGATCTCTCTCTCACACTCCTGTATCAGTACATATCTTGCTCTGTTCATTGTTATTACTGTTATTGTTATTGTTATTGTTGTTTGTTTTGTTGCTGTTGCACTGTTGTATTAAACCTCTCCTCATCTCAGCCCCAGGGCTTTGTATTTCACTCCCTTTGTGGGGGAGGGGCAGCGGCCGCATGGTCTCGGACCCCGGCAGGGACTAAAGCACCACACAGATACAGGTGTTCGAATGATTACTTGTGTCTATTATAAGATCATCTACTTGTACAAAATCACACAGGGTTCTTAAACAAACACATCCTATACCCATGTAAATTAAAAGAGTCTCTGGGGTTTCATTAGGGTGAATCTCGAATTGGCATGTTGTCATATATTAGAAGGGTTGCTAAATTCATCCCCAATAGATTCTTTCCCATAATGACTGTATGTCCAAAATAAGCATCTGTCCAAGGCCATTCCCAAGCACTTTTTAAATTACAGTTCAGCAAAATTATAAGCACCTATACCCATATCACCATTTTTGGATGCGAAGCTTTAGTGGTCCCACAGGTGTCGATTTCCATTTTGGCTTAGGGGCCTTCTTCACTCTAGTGTGGTGTATCCACAATGTCTGTTTCTTAATTTTGATTGCTGTATGGGAAGTTAATAACACCTGAAACAGACCTTCCCATTTTGGTTGCAGAGGTGAATCTGGTAAAGATCTGATATATACATAATCACCAGGTTTAATGTTGTGTACAGGCCCATCCAGACCTCGAGCCCTGGTCCCTAGGACCGATTTCTCTATTTCTCGCAGCTGCTTTTGTAGACTTATAACATAATCTGTTAGTATTTCATCTCCAACCTGGGCTGATATTCCTGCTTGTATCATATATGGTCTCCCATATACTATTTAAAAGGACTTAATCCCTCCTTAGTTCTGGGTTTGGTTCTGATTCTTAGAAGGACTTAGGACAATGCTTGGGGCCAGGACAATCGAGCTTCCTGGCCTAGTTTTACTATTTGTTGTTTAATTAAATGATTCATTTTTTCTACTTGACCACTGGCTTGTGGATTATATGGGGTATGTAATTGCCAGTCTATTCCTAAAAGTTTACTAACCTGCTAGACAATTTTTGCCACAAAATGTGATCCCCGATCTGAGGATATTGTTGCTGGAACCCTAAACCTTGGTATTATTTCTTGTAACAATACCTTGGTTACTTCTCTGGCTTTATTAGTTTGGCAAGGGAATGCTTCTGGCCACCCAGAAAAGGTATCTGTCAAAACCAAAAGGTACTGAAACCCCCCCTTTCGTTGGGAGTTCAGAAAAATCAATTTGTATTTTACCGTCTGGAACCAAAGACTGCACTTCTACTTTACCTTCTTTAGCCACTCTTTTGGCCTCATGATCTGCCACAGTGTTGCCAAGTTCATGGGTGGAACTTCCTCTTTGGTGAGCCTTACAATGCATTATAGCCACCTTTTCAGGTAGTTGCACTGCTTCCAGGAGGTTGAGGATTTCTTTGGCATACTTTATATGTTTTCCCTGTGCAGACAAGAGTCCTTTTTTTCCACACTGCCCCATGAGCATGGACCACTCCAAAAGCGTATTTAGAGTCTGTCCATATATTAATTTTCATACCCTTGGCCATCTCCAGTGCCCGAGTTAAAGCTATTATTTCTGCCTTTTGTGCCGAGGTATTTGGAGTAAGGGCTTTAGACTCTATTACCTGATCTTCGGTGGTTACCGCGTATCCTGCCTTGCGGATACCCTGTCGGACACAACTGCTCCCATCTGTATACCAGGATTCATCAGCTTCCTCTAATGGCTCCTCTTTGAGGTCTGGCTGGCTGGAATAGACTGCTTCAATCATTTCCATGCAGTCATGTGTCACTGGTTCTCCTGTGGTTCCACTGAGAAAAGAAGCTGGGTCGACAATATTAGTAACCTCTATTTTTTTATCATCCTGTTCTACTAGGAGGGCTTGGTATTTCAGGTACCTTTGAGGTGAAAGCCAGTGTCCTCCTTTCATGTTTAGTACTGCAGACACTGTGTGGGATACTAGTACTGTAATTTTCTGACCCAATGTGAATTTTCGTGCTTCCTGGATATTTAAAACAACTGCTGCTACTGCCCTCAGGCAGCTAGGCCATCCTTTGTTTACTTTGGCAAGTTGTTTAGAGAAGTATGCCACTGCCCTTCTACCTGGTCCCAAATTTGGGGCCAGGACCCCTAGTGCTATTCCCTGTTTCTCGTGGGAGAAAAAACAGAAAGGCTTAGTGATGTCTGGTAAACCCAAAGCAGCGGCATCTATCAGCATCTTTTTTAGCTGACAGAATGCTCTGCCCGCCTCTCCATTCTAAGTGAGGGTTTTCAGATTTGATTTTAATAGTTCATAAAGGGGTTTTAATATGAGTCCGTAGTTATATATCCACAGGCAACACCATCCGGTCATTCCTAGGAACGTACGGAGCTCTTTAGCTGTCTGTGGTCGAGGGGTCTGACAAATGGCCTCCTTCCCTGCAGTTCTAGGCTCCGTTGACCAGCCGTGGCCTCGTATCCAAGGTAAGCCACTTCCTGCTGAGCTACTTGAGCTTTCTGTGGAGAGACTCGATAACCATTAAGTCCCCAAAAATTTAATAAACTAATAGTCCATGTTATGCACATTTCTTTAGTCTCTGTGGCTATTAATAAATCATCTACATACTGCAGGACTTCCCTGATTCCATGCGGACGCTCCCATTGCTCCAGATCTTTAGCTAGTTGGTTTCCAAAAAGAGTGGGGCTATTTTTAAACCCCTGGGGTAGCACAGTCCATGTTAATTGCATCTTCCTTCTGGATTCCGGGTTTTCCCATTCAAATGCAAACAATAACTGAGTTTCAGAGCTCAAAGGCAAGCAAAAGAAGGCGTCTTTTAGGTCCAGCATGGTAAACCAAGCCAATTCAAGTACTAATCTGATCAATAGTGTATATGGGTTTGCTACAACAGGATGCAGATCTCCTCCTCTCTTATTGCTATATACTCCCTATGCTATGTCCAACATGGTCTCCAAATTCCTACTCTCTGGCAGTTTCAGTTTCTGCAACTTCTTTCGAATGTCATGTGTTGATTGCCCTATAAATAATGACACTAACTGTTGTATCCCACCTCTGGCACCGCCATATAATGAGTTACCAGAAGATGAAAGGCGTTATGCTCTATTTACTGATGGATCCTGTCATGTGGTAGGAAACCATCGGAAGTGGAAAGCTGCTGTGTGGAGTCCCACAAGACAAGTCATTGAGGCCACTGAAGGAGAGGGCGAGTCAAGTCAGTTTGCGGAAGTAAAAGCGATCCAACTAGCCCTAAAGATTGCTGAACGAGAAAAGTGGCCAGTACTGTATCTCTACACTGACTCCTGGATGGTGGCTAACGCCCTGTGGGGGTGGCTACAGGAGGGGAAGAAGACCAATTGGCAGCGCAGAGGTAAACCCATCTGGGCTGCTGCACTGTGGCAGGACATCGCTGCCCGAGTGGAAAACATGTCTCTAAAGGTACGTCATGTAGATGCCCACGTGCCCAAAAGCCGTGCCACCGAAGAACATCAAAACAATGAGCAAGTAGACAAGGCTGCTAAAATTGAAGTAGCTCGGCTGGACCTGGACTGGGAGCGCAAGGGTGAGCTATTTGTAGCTCGATGGGCCCATGAAACATCCGGGCATCTCGGGAGAGATGCAACATACAGATGGGCTCGTGATCGAGGGGTGGACCTGACCATGGAGGCCATCTCACAGGTCACTCATGAATGTGAAACATGTGCTGCAATCAAGCGAGCCACACGAGTAAAGTCTCCCTGGAACAGAGGGCGATGGCTGAGTTTTCGATATGGTGAGGCCTGGTAAATTGACTATATTGGACCACTGCCACAAACACGTCAAGGCAAGCCACCATGGTGGAAGCAACTACTGGTTGGCTTGAAACGTACCCTGTAAATCATGCCACTACCCGAAATACCATCTTAGGTCTTGAAAGGCAAATTTTATGGTGACATGGTACTCCTGAAAGAATCGAATCAGACAATGGGACCCATTTTCGAAATAATCTTATAAACTCCTGGGCAAAGAAACACGGCATTGAGTGGGTGTATCACATCCCTTATTACCCACAAGCGTCTGGAAAGATTGAAAGATACAATGGACTGTTGAAGACTATGTTGAGAGCATTGGACAATGGGGGATGGAAGCACTGGGAAGCCACTTGGCTAATTAACACCAGAGGATCTGTTAACCGTCCTGGTCCTGCCCAAACAGAACCCCTTCATACTGTGGGAGGAGATAAGGTCCCTGTAGTACACACAGGGAAATGGCTGGGGAAGGCAGTGTGGATTGCTCCTCCCTTGGGAAAAGGCAAGCCCACTCGTGGGATTGTTTTTGCTCAGGGACCTGGATGTACTTGGTGGGTAATGCGGGAGGATGGGGCTACTCAGTGTGTGCCTCAAGGAGATTTAACCTTGGGGGGAAAATAATCTGTGGGCTGAGTTGTATGTTGCAGGAAGTGATGGAGGAAGTAGGAACGACGAAATGTGAACCGGATATGTGTGATGATGATCCAAACCTAGCCGGTGCTGGAGTCCAACAGTCAAACATACTGCTCCTGTCCTGAACATCCATCTTGACAGATGGGAGCCAAGTCACTGAACATCTGGAGGACTGAAGAAAGCTTACGGAATGAATAAATGAGTGTTATGTGGGACCTGGGCATGACGTAAACAGTATGGAATAAGGGGTGGAGACTGTACTGGGTCTGGCTGAGCCGGAATTGGTTTTCCCCTGTAGCAGCCCTCATGGTGCTGTGTTTTATGTTGGGAGCTGGCAGGGTGTTGATAGCACACTGGTGTTGTGGCTACTGCTGAGTAGTGCTTACACAGCACCAAGGCTCTTTCCAACATTTCCCCCCCACAGTGGGACAGGGTGGGAAAGATCTTGGGAGGGGACACAACCAGGACAGCTGACCCGAACTGACCAAAGGGATATTCCAGACCATATGACGTCTGCTCAAGTATAAAGCTGGGAAAAGGAGGAAGGGGGTGGGGTCACCCTTGGTCCTCCGAGGCAACCACTGCGCATATTGGAGCCCTGCTTCCTGAGAAGGCCCGACATCGCCTGTTAATGGGAAGTAGAGAATAAATCTGTTTTCTTTTGTTTTTCTTCCACGTGCGGACCTTTGCTTCGCTTTGCTTATATTAAAACTGCTTTTGTTTTACCCACAAGGGTTGTTGTTTTTTTTTTTCTATCTTATTTTCTTTCCCCTCTTTGTTCTGTTGAGGAAAAAAAGGGGAAGGGGGGGGAAGTGATAGAGCGACTTGGTGGGTACCTGGCATTTAGGCAAGGTCAAACCACCACAATCCTTTATTTCGGCCCCTTTCTCTTTCCCTTCCTTCTTATATTCTTTTTCCAGTGCCAGTACTAGTGGTTGTCATGGGGGTGCCAGGCCACAGTCTATTTGATATTCAGGATGGTCTCGGAGGGTGTAAAACATGTTTGCATAGGAGACTTCATCCCACTTCCCTTCCCTCCTTAAAATAGCATTTGTTGTAGCAGTGTGTTAAAATTCAGTGTCCCATTAAGGGGCCATTTTTCCCCTCATCCAATTTATATAGGGGCCACCACTGACTGCAATATTTTATTAGTGTCTTTTTATTCACTCTTGCGCCTGGAGGTCCCCCTTTCTTTATGGGAGACCTCGGCTGGTCTTTTGAAATTTGACACCGTACAGGTGAGCGGCTGGGAATAAAACGATGGGTGCTAGCCTCTCTAAGGAGGAGGGTATGATTATGACAATGTGGAAGTTCGTGCTTCAGCGCAGGGGAGTCAAAGTGGATGACGTAGTGCTCCGAAAAATGTTGCTGTGGAGCAAAGCGCAAGGATATGAAGGTAGCACTGCCACTGCATTTAGTGTGAGCAAATGGGAAGAATTGGGACAGAAATTGCTTGAGTGTGTCTCTCAGGGTAATAAGACTGCGACCAACCTCCTTACAATCTGGAGGTTGTTAAAAGAGACTTTAAAGGACTTTAAGGTGGAGAAAGAAAGCTCAGGGGAAACCCCTTACAATCCAGGGGCGTCCACGGTCCGGGTCCTGGCAGCAAGTCAAGATATGGACCTAGCGGGGGGAGCCCGTCCTAAACGTAGACCGTGGTTGAGGGCAAGGGGATTGTATGAGGACTCTGATGAGGAAGCACAAGATGAGTTGTTTTCTTCACAAAGATCGAATGAACAGAAATCCCCTCAGGCAGCCCCTCCTTTGACTCCTGTCGGGAAGCCCTCTGCTCCGCCACCTCCCTCTAATGAAGAAAAAGCCATGCGCACTTTGCTTATTTGGTGCAAAAGGAATGGGGTCCCTGCTGATGCACTCTCTGCTTTTGATCTCAAAACATGGAAAGAGGCAGGGAACGCCTTATTCGAGGCGGCCATAAGGAAGAATACCATCACTGCATCATCTTTAACTACATGGCAACTGGTAAATGATTCCCTGAAACAGTTAAAAAGTCACTGGACTGCCGCAGCAGCTGCAGCTGATGCCAAGTCACCTAGTGGATATGATCCTCAGGATCCTACAGTTGTGGCTGAAACACCTCCAGAAAAGCCGCGAGCCCCTTCCACATGTCCACTGCCTGCTGATAAGGACTTCATTTTTCTGTTATTAAAGGACTACAGAAAAGCATTAATGAGGACGGACTTAAAAACTCACAACAGGTATACTGGAGGTAGTCGCTCATGGCTGTACTCAGCATTCGCACCCCCACACCTGCAAGCGCTGAGTTGGCGGCGGTGGCCCCAGGCCTTCCCTGACCCCCCCCCGCCACGGAGTGACCGCCTGCAGCCAGTCTAGCACCACGCCCCCGGCGTGTGTCTGTCCGTCCCGCCCCCCCTGAACACCAAAAGCAGCAATTTTTACAGAAGGTGCTGACACTGTGATGCGGCGTCCCTTGTTCATTCTAAAAAGACACTTTAAATCTTTCTGATGGTCAGTGCACTAAAGGCCTTGATTTTAAAACAAAGAAGGGGCAATTCTCTGGATACACCACATAATCAACTGGCAATGGCTTTATATACTCTTAATGGTGTTTTGATGTTTGTAGCATTTGTCATTTTATGTTGTGTGAGTAATAAGTGTAAGAGGCCCCTTTGTGTGATTGTTTTGCATGTGTGAGACGCAGCCCAGCTGCAGCTGTGGAGTGTGGAGTTCTCTGTAATTTAGTCAATATCGATCAGGTGTGGACCTGTGGTAAATGGCAAATGGCAAACAGCTTATGGTATAGGATTTATGCTTTTGGCTTTGATTTATGACTTTTATGATTCAGCAATTGTTGTAATTTTCTTAAACAGAAATCATTTTGCTTTGATTAGTAAAATCTGTATTGTGTATTCAACTTCCTTTGTTTAGCAATATTAAGAATTAAGAACCCAAGTGTTTAACCTTATTAGAAACTCCTTTGGTTTTCCCCCTTGAGTGGTGGCCAGGCTCTGGGTGGAACCCAACAGAAAGATTATATCAGATGTTTCCCCTCAAAGAAAATTGCCAGTTATTTTGGCCTGTTGATTTAGAGGCTGGACCTGCTTGCAGAGACTTTGGATGCCTCACCTACAGATGGACGCATCGCGTAGGGTTTCCAATTTGCAAGGAAAGGTACTCTAAATTCTCGCTGCATCCAGGGTTCCCCAGCAATTGCGGATCTGAATATTAGTACCCCATTAAGTAAGTGTGCTATTCTGTATTTTCCTTGTTTTGTAATACTTAGTCATATGCTTTAATTATTAGCAGTGAAACCAGACAAGGGCCAAAAGAACCATTTCTGCCATTTGTGGAGAAATTACAAGCAGCCATAGAGAAACAGGTCTATGATGCCAATTTAAGATTGACATTAACAACACAGTTAGCTAGGGATAATGCTAATGAAGATTCTAGAAAGATAATTGAGGCATTGCCAGGGGATCCAACCCTGGAAGCCATGGTTACTGCTTGTGCTAAGTTTGGGTCAGCAGAACATAAGATGGCAGCCTCAGCCAATGCTATGGCAGCTGTCCGAGTAAAAGAACAAAAATGTTATCACTGCGGTCACACAGGACATTTAAAAGCCAATTGTCCTGAGAAGAAAGGGATAAAAACATCTGGTCCCATAGTAACGCCTTGTCACCGATGCAGAAAAATGGGACATTTTGTGAAACAGTATAAATCTAAATACCATATTAATGGACAACTATTGTCGGGAAACGGCAAGTTGAGCGCGAAGGGACGCGCGCCGACACAAGTATTCCCTTCAATGCCCCAGCAATTTCCATCAAACCTATCCTCTGCGAACAACTCGCAGGAAAAACCATGGGGGCAGCAGGAATGGATGTATCCACCGCCAAGCAAGTAACTATATCATCGCATTCTGTGCAAAAGGTGCCCCTTGCGGCGCATGGACCAATTGGCAGAGGCCTGAGTGCACTGTTAATAGGACGTTCAAGTGCGACCTTACAAGGTATCAACGTACATGTTGGTGTTATTGATGCTGATTATACTGGACAGAGAAGTGCTATGGTTTCTACTCCAACGCCACCCTTGACAATTCCAAAAGGTACTCGTACTGCTCGGCTTGTCCCTTCTAAGAGTTGTGTTCCCAGGTCACATCCAACACAGCGTGGAGATGGTGGATTTGGATCTACTGGCATCCCTCAAGTCATGTGGACACAAAACATCTCAAAGGGCCACAAATGACTTGCATCCTCGCGATGGATGGCGCCCTCGCGATGGATGGCGCCACCCCCTCACAGGTGAAGGTATCTGGGCTATTAGACACAGGGGCTGATGTTACCATAGTCTCCCAACTCCATTGGCCTCAGAGTTGGCCCGTTGTTACGATGGACACCGGGGTATTGGGGCTGGGAGGCGTGACCCAAAGCTTAATGGCAGCTAAACCTGTAACAATTTGGAATCCTGAAGGACAGGTTGCCACAGTACAACCATGTGTTACTGCTGCTCCTCTGAATTTATGGGGAAGAGATGTCCTGGGAGCATGGGGTGTGAGGATTACAACGGATTTTTAACAGGGGCCACTGTGCTTGAGGGCGTGCGACAACCTACCCTGACTTTAACGTGGCTGACTGATTCACCTATTTGGGTAAATCAGTGGCCCCTCAACCCAGAAAGTTAGACGCCCTCCAGGACTTGGTAAAGAACAACTACAGGCTGGTCATATTGAACCCTCTCACAGTCCCTGGAATACACCTGTGTTTGTAATAAAAAAAGAAATCAGGAAAATGACGATTGTTACATGATTTACGACAAATCAATGCCGTTATGGCTAATATGGTGTTTTGCTGATTAAGGATACCAATTAAACTCGGATACCAGAGTGAAAAGAGTAGGCATATTTTACTGGTGATAACCAAATAATGTAACAGAGTAATACAGAAAACACGCAGTAAGGAAAAAGCAGAATAGTGCACTTAAAGCAACAAACAGGAAAATACAGGGTAATGCATCAAATCATTACTACACGAGAGAGAGAGAATAGCGATTAAGAGAAATACATCACCACTTGCATATATTATCATCATCATCCAGATCCGCAGACACTGGGGAGCCCCAGTTACAGCGAGGATTTGGAGAGCCATTCCCGGCAAGTGGGAAATCCTACGCGGTGCGTCCACCCATAGGTGAGGCATCCAAAGTCTCTGCAAACGGGCCCAGCCTTATATACCAGAGATCGACAAGCCAGAATAGCTGGCACCTTTGTTTTGAGCGGAAAATATCTGGTTTCATTCTCCTGTTGGATTCCACCCAAATCTTGGCCAGGGCTCGGGGGGGAACCAAGGGAGTTTCTAACAAGGCCAAATACTTGGGTTCTCAGCCTTGAACAAGGCTGCGAAAGGAAAGTTGAATACATTCTCTCCTCACTACTGATTATATTTTGTCTTTCACTAGCGAGTTTACATATTTTATTAATGACTACATGCTAAGTTAGCAGCTTCAGCGTAGGGCCTGTTGTTCAGGCTGCAGTATTTCAATGCTTTAGCACTTTTTACACCAGCATAAGTGGGTTGTTATTTCTTAGTACAATACCTACTAGCACAATGGTTATCAGTTATAAAATATACAGGATTCATCTATAGGTCAACTCTGGCTTGCGCCTGTTGTCCAAGTCTTAGCACTTCATATGGGCACATTGCAACCAGGACTACTGTCACCTACTATGATCCCAGCAAGGTGAAATATCTTAATTGTGGATCTGAAAGACTGGGTTTGTTGTTTTTTTTTTTACCATTCCATTAGCAGAACAAGATAAAAACAAATGTGCTTTTTCGGTTCCTGTCATCAACCACACAGAGCCCATGAAACACTATCAGTGGAAAGTGTTACCTCAAGGCATGAAAAATTCTCCCACAATTTGTCAATGGTTTGTAGCTCAGACACTCTCAGGCCTGCAAGAACAATACCCTGATTCTTATTGTTATCACTATATGGATGATATTCTTCTTGCACTATCTGACCTGACCCAGTTGGATGACATGGAACGATCAGCATTATGTCATCTTAAACAATATGGGTTGGTTGTGGCTCCAGAAAAGGTTCAACGTACAAGTCCTTGGTTATACCTAGGTGCAAAACATTGGATTAGACTGTAGCTCCACAGCCAGTAACGCTGAATAGGGAAGTAAAAAATCTCAATGACATCCAAAAGCTGTTGGGAGCAATTAATTGGGTTAGGCCCTATTTAGGATTGACATCTTCTCAATTGAGCCCCCTGATGGAATTATTGAAAGGGGATTCTGATATTTGTACACCGAGACGGTTAACCAAGGAAGCACATCAGGTACTCGATGAGGTAGAAAAAGCAATACAGAACAAATATGTTTATCGCCTGGAACTACCAGAAGTTATGCAAGTTTTTGTTTTAACAGATCACACGATTCCGTATGCGTTACTTTGTCAATGGAATGAAACCTGGGCGGATCCTTTACATGTGCTGGAATGGACGTTTTTACCCTATTGATTCAAAAAGACAGCACCTGGTATTTCTGAATTGCTGGCTCACTTGATAATTAAAACACGGACCCGTTGCCTTGAACTTGTGGGACGGGATCCAGCAACCATTGTTATTCCAATTCAAGCTGAATATTTTGAGTGGTGCCTAGCAAATAACATGGTACTGCAATCTGCATTGGCAGATTTTCAAGGACAAATAAAATATCACCTCCGCAGCCACCCAATGTTGAAACTGGTGCGCGAAATTTTGACTGGGAACAAACGGCTACATTCCACGAAGCCAGTGGAGGGGTTAACTGTGTTTACAGGTGGATCAGGAAAACCAGGAAAGGCAGCTGTAACGTGGTTTGTGAATGGTGAGTGGCACAATATTGTCACAGAACAGCAAGGGTCACCGCAGATTGTAGAACTTAGAGCGGTAACCGAGGCCTTCCACAGATTTCCAGAACCTTTTAATTTGGTTACAGATTCTGCTTATGTTGCAGGATTGGTTCAGCAGTTAGAAAAAGCAATCATCAAACAGGTGGATAATGAAAAATTGTTTAATTTGTTACGGTTCTTGTGGGAATTGATTCAAAATCGTGAGCATCCCTATTATGTGTTTCACATTCGTAGTCACAGTACCCTACCAGGATTTTTAGCAGAAAGGAATGCACAGGCTGACAGGCTTGTGTCTATAGCCGTGGGGCCAAATACTCTGCAACAAGCCCAATCATCACATCAATTTTTTCATCAAGGTGCCAGAGCATTACAAAGACAGTTTCATCTTACAGCTACAGAGGCCAGAGCCATTGTAGCATCATGTCCTGATTGTCGGGGACAGCAAGTGCCGTATTCTTATGGGGTGAACCCCAGGGGGTTACAGGCGTTGCAAATCTGGCAAACAGATGTTACACACATTGCAGAATTTGGAAGGTTGAAGTATGTACATGTTTCCATTGATACTTTTTCACATGCAATGTTTGCTTCCGCACATGCAGGGGAAAAAGCCAGAGATGCCTTTCGACACTGGCAAAAGGCATTTTCTGTTTTGGGTGTCCCTGAAACAGTAAAAACTGACAACGGCCCTGCATATGTCTCCAGACCGGTTTGGGAATTTCTACATAGATGGGGGATTCAACATATTACTGGCATCCCACATTCCCCTACGGGACAGGCAATTGTTGAATGTGCCCATGGTACCCTAAAACGCCTGCTTCAAAAACAAAAGGGGGAATGGAAGGGGAGCCCCCAGAAGTCTGGTTGGCAAAGGCCATTTATGTATTAAACTTTTTAACCATGCCTGAAGAAGGGTTGGTCCCTCCCATTGAGAGACATTTTGCCTCTTTTTCAACTCAGGAGGTACGGGGAACTGCCTTGGTGCTTGTTAGGGATTTACAGATGGGGCAATGGTCTCAGCCTTATAACGTAATCATGTAGGACAGGGGTTACGCTCATGTCTCCACAGAACATGGACCGCGTTGGTACCCTGCCCGTTGTATTTGGCCTGTTATGGCTTGTTGACTGATGTTGATAGTGTTAGGCATGCTACATTACAAAATAGAGCCACAATAGATTTTTTGTTATTAGCCCAAGGACATGGTTGTGAAGACTTTGAGGGAATGTGTTGTATGAATTTGTCAGATCACTTGGAATCAATACATAAAAGTATCCAGCTTCTGAAAGAAGGCGTGAAGAAGTTACAGGCAAATGATGGATGATATTGGCTGAATAACTTGTTTAAAGGATGGGGACTGTCAGGGTGGTTGTTATGTTTGATGAAAACTGGGTTGTTGCTTTTGTTCATCATTGTAGTTGTGTTATTAATGTTGCCATGTCTTGTGTCTCTGTTGCAAAGGGCCCTGCAGCGGACGGCACAGGCCATTTTTGTGGCACGAATACAAAAAGGGGGAATTATGGGAGACCTCGGCTGGTCCGAGGGATCAGAATGTAAGTTTGATATTGACCTTGAGCAGATAACCGTGTACCCTTAAGGGGCTTGAAAGTCCCGAGAAGAGCTGAGTAAACAAGAGTAAGGAACTACCAGACCGGAACTGCCTGACCGCAAGGAAAGGAAGGTTATCGAGTTTGCAACAGAGAAGAGGTCATCCAATCAATCTCTAATTAAACCAATCATATATGGACACATACTCTTAATAAAATTATAAAAAGTCTTCTAAGAACAATAAAGTAGCCATTTTGCACAATTTGGTGCTTGTCGTGTCCGCCTCAACAGCGACATATCTTCTTCCAGCGTTTTAATATACAGCCGAGGGGACAGTTTTTGATTATTCCCCCACTCTGGCTGCTTCCCATCTCGTCTACTTTACCTTAAAACGCTACCCAAGTAAGCTGAAAATATCCCCCTCAGGCAGATGGTACAAGGGTGCACTCTCCCCACAGAGTATGCACCTAAATTCAAGACAACAATTAACACAGAATTACTGCCTCCCGCTAGAGGAGATATTTCACCTATGACACTTAAAACACTGAGCCCGAACAAACAGGCAGCACCAGTGACCCAGCGGGCAGGCACTAGGGCACTCTGTACTAAGGAATGTTAACTCATCCTGCACTACCCCCCCACTGGTACAGAGTCTGCCCTGCGCTTTGTTGCTCTGCGGCCGCTTCCCTCGCGGGATAACGGAACTGCGGGTCAGAGAACTCCGCACTCCGCAGCTGCAGCTGGGCTGCGTCTCACACCCGCAGAACAATCACACAACCACACAAAGAGGCCCCTCACACTTATTACTCACACGACATAAAATGACAAATACTACAAACACCAATTACAACAATTGCTAAACCATAAAATTCATAAATCACAATGAAACCAACTTTTGGGTGTTCTGAAAGTGAACTACTTTCATTATAATAGTAAAAACCACACTGTTTTGCTGATTGAGGATACCAATTAAACTCGGACACCAGAGTGAAAAGAGTAGGCGTATTTTACTGGTGATAACCAAGTAATGTAACAGAGTAATACAGAGAACATGCAGTAAGAAGAAGCAGAATAGTGCACTTAAAGCAACAAACAGGAAAAGACAGGGTAATGCATCAAATCATTACTACACGAGAGAGAGAGAATAGCGATTAAGAGAAATACATCACCACTTGCATATATAATCATCATCATCCAGATCCGCAGACGCTGGGCAGCCCCGGTTACAGCGAGGATTTGGAGAGCCTGTCCCGGCAAGTGGGAAATCCTACGCGGTGCGTCCACCCATAGGTGAGGCATCCAAAGTCTCTGCAAACGGGCCCAGCCTTATATACCAGAGATCGACAAGCCAGAATAGCTGGCACCTTTGTTTTGAGCGGAAAGTTTCTGGTTTCTTTCTCCTTTTGGATTCCACCCGAAGCCTGGCCAGGGCTCGGGGGGGGAACCAAGGGAGTTTCTAACAAGGCCAAATACTTGGGTTCTCAGCCTTGAACAAGGCTGCAAAAGGAAAGTGGGATACATTCTCTCCCCTCTACTGATTATATTTTGTCTTTCACTAGCGGGTTTACATATTTCACTAATGACTACATGCTAAGTTAGCAGCTTCAGCTTGGGGCCTGTTGTTCAGGCTGCAGTATTTCAATGCTTTAGCACTTTTTACGCCAGCATAAATAGGTTGTTATAACTTAATACAGTACCTACTAGCACAATGGTTATCAGTTATAAAATATACAGGATTCATCTATAGGTCAACTCAGGCTTGGGCCTGTTGTCCAAGCCTTAGCACTTCACACACCCACGGGTCAAAAAGACCCCTGCCCAGGTTAAGACCCTTCCCCTGAGCACGCATAGTATTAGAAGCATTAGGTAAGGTGTATTATATAATTGTATGTTAATCACTAACCAATCAGTATCTAATAGGCGTGTTATGGAAAAGTACTAACTTCTGGGTTTTGTGTATAAAAGGAGTATGAAAGCAACCTGCTGTTGGTGTCCTTGATTTGTGGAAAAGTCCACTGAGCACGAGGCTTTCCTGAGCATGTGAAGATTGGTTCATTGCATGCCGGGCACAAATCTGTTTTTCAGGTACCGGGAGAAATGACCAGCTGATATTTGGATTGCCAACAGAACACATAAACACTCTGGGAGGATTAATCAGGTTTTTTGTTCCTCCCTGTTGCTCCCACTAATGATTAGTTTTGGTCAGGTCACAGACTGATCTGTTCTGTTATCAGCAATTTTCCCATCCACAGGAACATGTCAATAAAACAAAGAGTGTGCGAGACAGCAGAACAGCGGAAAATGCTGCATCCCCTTCCCACCTCAAGGGCCTTTAACAGCACTGCGTTATCTGCATGCAAACGACATATGTGCCCTTCTAGTACTTGGTTCTCCTGAAAGTACAACAGGCTAGACAGGGAGTTGGTGTTTGAGTAAACCCATCACCAATTCTGTCTCCAGCTTTATCTTCCTGCAAGCTAGCTCAGAAGGACATTCTTGTTACCTTGAGTATCAGTTTGTTTCAGTGCATCTGTGGCAGGTGTGATACAAGGAAATGATCACCTACTTTACAACTTATTTACTTATAGCAACTTATAATGATTTCTGAATATTGCTTAATAATCCTGCTTGCTCTGACTGTTCTGTGGAAGCTTACCAGGGACTACTGTGTTCATCAAAACAAAGCAGTTTTCTGTGGAAACTTACCAAGAACTACTATGTTCAGCAAAAATAAGAGACGTGTCCTTGGAAAAGCAGATGTGCTCTAACTAGTTTAGTCTTGGTAATGACTGAAGATAGCCATATGTGGACGGTAGAAGTTCCACTGTTACTTTTAGATAAGATAGAATGAGTAAACCAGCTGAAACCACTCTTGTTGTTCAAGAAATTCGCTAAGAGAATCTGCACATGCTCCGAGGAAAAGTACAAGGTGAGAAAGACTACGAGCCTTCCTCCAAAAGACCCCCGAAGACGCCCCCCAGGAGGCAATGCGCAGGTGCAAAGAGAACATAAACTGCTGACACCAGCCTTTTGAACTAACCCAGCCTTACTCATGCATATATATGTTTGTGTTATGTAATCCAATGAATATGTATATCCACACTCTATAAGTTTTTGGTAAAATGTGTTGTGGGTGTGCAAGCTTTGTGGAGAAATCCCCTTGCACCCCGGCACCGGAGTAAACATACCTCCTTTATAACTCTACCCGAGTTGTAGAGTCTTCTTCCGTGAATCAGGTGCACCCACCAAATGAAAATAGGGCTTCTTGTCTGCTGAAGTGTAGCAGCTACTGATTGCCTTTGTTCTTGGGGCTTCAGGGTAGTTGGGGCCTTTGGCCAAAGGGAGCTGCTATTGACCATAGATCAGATTCGGCCTGGGTATAAATGGAGTCCCCTGGGGAACCATTTTGAACTTGTCCTCTTGTTACTGATTTGTTATTAATTTGACTTGATTGTTATCTTTAGTAATAAGTAGAAGTAATTGTGTTTGATTTAACAGAAATATAGAATTATAAGAAATATTTAGTAAAAATTTTTATTTGTTGTAGTCTATACTAGCAACCGGCTGCTACTTTAAAAATCCCCTATACAGCCCCATACCAAGGCCGAAGAGATTGGTCATAATCATCTAGTAGAAACGTTTGGAACCTAGGTAACCAAACCCAAACTGATTTGTAAGTTGATTTATAATATATATACAGGACCAGGACAATACAAGTAGTTGTCAAAGTTTAGGATTAATGGGAACTGGGGGAAACAACCGTAACAGTTTACAAGTACCTGCCAAGGAAACTGTGTCCTTGGAAAATTATGTTTGTGTACGAAACTGTGTCTTTGGAAACTGTATATGAGTGAATTCTATATAAGGTGTGTGATTTTAGTGCTTGGCGCGCGCTGTTGGTGAGAACCCTCCCCTGCGCGCCCGGCCGTCAATAAAGAAGTGTCTGCTTATCTGCATCAAATTGGTGTTGATAAGTTCTTTAGTCCGGATTTTCGGTAACAGTTTTTGGCGACCCAGATGGGACCTCGCTGAGAGAGACCGGAGGAATCGGGGACCTGATCGGTTCCAGCCGGCACCGAGGATTTCTCGGGGATACCCATCAATCCCCGATCCGTAAGGCTCTTCGCGACGTTCCCTGGATTTTGGTAAGACACTTCTTTTTTGTATTAGGAGTGGGTTAGAGTCCCACTCAGGAGTGGGTTAGAGTCCCACCCTTGGAAAGTGGGTTAGAGTCCCACCCAGTGGGTTAGAGTCCCACTGTATAAGCCTGCCTGTCAGACGCGGCGAAAGCTGCGCAGGGTTGGGCTAGAGGATCCTCGTGTATTGGAAGCCTAGGCGTCTGCCCGTAAGACATAAGCGAAAGCTATTGCAGGGTTGGACAATTGTGGATTGGGAAACAGGAGAACCTATATGCTATAGCGTTCTCAAAGGAAATGCCTCTAACAGAACGTTAGAAGTTTTATATGTGTTCTATTGTAAAATTGTTTATTTTTTTAGCGGAGTATTGTGTAAGAATTAAGAATTGTATAATACTGTGTTATATGCCTTTATATATATAGTAACAGTTGTGGAAAGGTGTGAGTGTGTTTGTAAGTGTGAGACGTGCAATTGAGCACGAAGCGAGTGCGGAGTTCGGATCCGCAGTTCTGTCACTCCGCGAGGAGTGCAGTCGGAGAAGAACAAAGCGACAGATTTGAGTGATTGATTGTATATTGTATTGTAAAGTGATTTATTATGGCATCTAAGCTGACTCATTTGTTTAAAAGTAAAAGCATGGGTAATCTGGCTGCAAATGATAAAGTTCCAAAAACTTCCCCGTTAGGATGTTTGTTAGCACATTGGGGAGATTTGCATGATGATTTGCGAAAGAGTCAGATGATTGAATATTGTAATCAGTGGTGGCCTCTGTATATTTTGGATGATCAGGAAAAATGGCCTATGAATGGGACACTGAATTATAACACCATTCTGCAGTTAATGCTGTTCTGTAGAAGGGAAGGGAAATGGAGTGAAGTGCCATATGTTGATTTATTTTTCTATTTAAGACAAAGGAAAGACTGGCAGAAGGAATGTAAGTTGATTAGTAGCGATGATTTAGTAATGGCTATAACTTCTGACGATAAAAAAGTGAAAAAGTGTTGTTCAACATGTGAGCTTGGAAAAGATTGTTTAAAGAAAAGAATTGCTTCTACTGAAAAGGATGAAGGGCCAGAATTAGATATATACCCTCCGCGGAGAGAAAGACATCGGGGGAGAGAATATAAGGAACAGGTAGAGGAACCAGAGAGTAGTGGAATAGAGGATGTGGAGGAAGGGCCGTCTGAGATTGTAATTCATACTCCTGTCTCCCGAAGAACTCGGCAGCAGGTGCAAACAATAGCTCCTCTACGGCAGGGCGTTGGTAATGACGGGCCAGTGTATGTGAAAGTGCCTTTTTCAGTTACGGATTTGATGGCTTGGAAGCAGGCAGCAGGTATATACAGAGAAGATCCTGAAAGAGTAGGCAGAGTGGTAGATACTATAATCAGAACGCAGAATCCGGATTGGAGTGATTTACAGGTGATCTTGGATAATTTACTGGATGATACAGAAAAGCAGATGGTATTAAAGACTGGCAAAGCACAGGCAGAAATGGCTGTATTGAGTGGGACAATGGGTGGAACACTAGAGCAGAATTTTCCATCTGGGGATCCGCAGTGGGATCCAAATAATGTAGAGCACAGAGAAAGGCTGAGTCGGTATCAGAAATGGATCTTGTATGGAGTTAAACATGCCATGACTAAGTCTCTGAATTGGTCTAAATTATATGAGGTGAGACAAGATAAGAATGAATCTCCCTCAGCATTTCTGGAGAGATTGAAGGAAGCTGCCCGAAAATATACTGATTTAAGAGTAGAAACAGAGGCAGCTCAGATACAATTGGCTTTGATTTTTATGGGACAATCAGCACCAGATATAAGAAAGAAACTCCAGAAACTTGAAGGAGAGGATTCAAGGAGTTTGAATAAAATGCTAGAAGCAGCATGGAAAGTATATAACAACAGGGAAAAAGAGGAAAGGAAGACCAGAGAAAGTATATTGTTGGCTGTAATGACAGGGACAGCAGGCAGAGGAAGGGGCAGAGGAAGAGGACGAGGAATTGGTGGAAGGGGAGGATTTATGAACTATGGTAATCAAAACTTTAATACCCCCTTAGGAGTGAATCAGTGTGCCTTTTGTAAACAGGAAGGACATTGGAAGAGAGACTGCCCAAGAAACGGGAGTGCTCAGCAAGAAATAGCCAAATTGATGGTTTTAGATGACTGAAGGGGACCGGAGGGGAACCCAGCTGAACCTCTGGTTGTAATTAAGCTGGGAGATAAAGAAGTTAAATTTTTAGTAGGTACGGGAGCAACATTTTCAGTATTGAATACTTGTAAAGGAAAAATTGGAACAAAACCAGCAAACATAATAGGAGCAACAGGGAAGGAGGAAAATAGGCCATCCCTGCAACCCCTGGTTTTAAAATTTGGAAATAAAATAATTACACATGAATTTTTGTATGTACCAGAATGTCCGATATCCTTGTTAGGAAGGGATTTGTTATCCAAATTAAATGCACAGATTGCTTTTGAAGAAGGAGAACTTTTCTTGAAAATACCTGAATCAAAACCAGGAGAAATCCTGATGATACAGGAAAAAGTGAAAAAGCAGGAAATTCCACCAGAGGTGGATTCTGCAGTAATTCCTACAGTATGGGAAACAGATATTCCTGGCAAATCAAAATTGGCAGAGCCTGTGAAAATAGATTTAGAAGAAGGTGCAGGGACAGTAAAAATTAAGCAATATCCAATCAAACCAGAAGTTAGACAGGAGCTGAAAAAAATTAATTGATAAATTTTTGGAGTACAAAATCTTAGAAGAATGTGAATCTGAGTATAATACTCCTATCCTACCAGTTAGAAAACCCTCGGGTGAATATAGGTTACTGCAAGATTTGAGAGCAGTAAATCAAATAGTCAAGGACATATATCCTGTGGTGGCAAATCCTTATACATTGTTAACAGCGTTAAAGGAGACTTATCAGTGGTTTACAGTGCTTGATTTAAAGATGGTTTCTTTTGTATACCTTTGGAGAAGGAAAGCAGAAAATTGTTTGCTTTTGAGTGGGAAAATCCACAAACAGGACGAAAAATGCAGTTGACATGGACAAGGCTACCCCAAGGATTTAAAAATAGCCCAACGATTTTTGGAAATCAGCTGGCAAAAGAACTTGAAATATGGAAACAGGACAAACCAAGGCCTGGACATTTACTTTTACAATATGTGGATGACATACTGATTGCCACAGAAGAAAGATTTACCTGCATACAGGTAACAATAGACCTTTTAAATTTTCTGGGACTGAATGGGTACAAGGTATCTCGGAAGAAAGCCCAAATAGCCCGCCAGACCGTGATTTATCTGGGCTTTGAAATTTCAAAAGGGCAGCGACAATTAGGAAAAGATCACAAAGAAACTATTTGTAATATACCTGAGCCGAAAAATATTCATGAACTCAGAGCGTTCTTGGGAATGGCAGGGTGGTGTCGCCTTTGGATCATGAACTACGGTCTAATAGCTAAACCATTGTATGAGGCCCAGAAAAACTTTCCTTTTGTATGGGGCCCACAACAGCAAAAGGCTTTTACAGAATTAAAACGCGCCTTAATGTCTGCACCTGCTTTAGGACTTCCGGATTTAACCAAAGATTTTCAGTTGTTTGTTCATGAGAGACAACGTCTGGCGTTGGGTGTGCTGACTCAGCGAATAGGAAGCTGGAAACGACCGGTCGGATACTTCTCCAAACAACTGGACACAGTGAGTAAAGGGTGGCCAAACTGCCTTCGAGCAGTGGCTGCAACCGTGATGCTCATACAAGAAGCTCGGAAATTGACTTTGGGAAGAACAATAACAGTCTATGTCCCACACATGGTGATAACTGTTTTAGAACAAAAGGGGGGGACATTGGCTGTCTCCGAGCCGAATGATGAAGTACCAGGTAGTACTGACTGAACAAGATGATGTGATTTTAAAAACAACTAACCTGGTAAATCCGGCAGTGTTTTTAAGTTCCACACAGGAAGAAGGACAACTGGAACATGACTGCCTGGCCACTATTGAGTATGTTTATTCCAGTCGAGAAGATTTGAAGGACGTACCATTGGAGCGACCAGACTGGGAACTGTATACAGATGGCAGCAGCTTTATGGAGCAAGGGGTCCGATACGCTGGATATGCGGTAACAACAGACACCACAGTTATAGAAGCAAAGGCATTGACAAGTACTACATCAGCTCAGAAAGCCGAGCTTATTGCTTTAATTCGTGCCCTAGAACTAAGTGAAAAGAAGAAAGTAAATATTTGGACAGACTCAAAGTATGCCTTTGGGGTAGTACATGTCCATGGAGCTTTGTGGAAAGAAAGAGGATTATTGTCCTCTCAGGGATCAAATATTAAGCATCAAAATGAAATCTTACAATTACTACAAGCAGTTCAAAAACCAGATCAAGTAGCAATCATGCACTGTAAAGCACATCAAATTGGGAACACAAAAGAAATTGTTGGAAATAATTTGGCCGACCGAATGGCAAGGAAAATAGCAAAGGAACGAGCATTCCAAATGGCATTAATTCCCTCCAAGACAGTAACCATTCCTGGAGAAAAGCCAAAATATTTGGTGGAAGATGAGAAATTAGGTCAATTTTTGAATGCCAAGAAAAATTTAGCTGGATGGTGGATAACTCCTCATGGACGAGTAGTAGTTCCACCTTTGTTAATGAGAGAAATAATGCAAACCAAACATCAAGAATGTCATTGGGGAGCAGAAGCTCTAGTAACATCTTTACAAAAACAAGTTATATCAGTGAAAATGATGGACATGGCTAAATTAGTAACTGCAAAATGTGAAGTATGTTTGAAAAATAATCCAGTGATCAAGAAAAGAGTTCAAATGGGTAGGTTAAAATCTGGTACGGAGCCTGGAGATTATTGGCAAGTAGATTTTTCAGAATTACCTAGACAAAATGGGTATCGATACATCCTGGTGGGGGTTGATACTTTTACAGGATGGCCAGAAGCTTTTCCCTGTCGCACCACACAAGCAAAAGAAGTAGTAAAGTGGTTACTACGAGAAATAATTCCAAGATTTGGAGTTCCTATTGGAATTTCCTCTGACAGAGGTCCACACTTTGTTGCAGAAGTAGTCCAAAATGTTAGCAAAATTCTGGGTATCACTTGGGATTTGCATACTTCATGGAGGCCACAATCCAGTGGGAAAGTAGAAAGAATGAATCAAACCTTAAAGAGACAAATAAGCAAAATCTGTCAAGAAACTAATTTAAAATGGCCTCAAGCGCTTCCATTGGCATTGTTACGAATTAGAGTACAACCAAAGAGTGGAACCTCAGTCAGTCCTTATGAATTATTGTATGGGAAACCTTATGAATCTCCAGAACCAAATCCAAACATGCATGTGAAAGGGAAGCAAGATGTGTATAACTATTTACTTTCTTTAGGAAAAACTTTGACTGCAATTCGGAGCACAATACTGTGGAACAGACCATTATCCCTTGAAAATCCTGTGCATGACTTTCAACCAGGAGACTATGTCTATGTGAAGACGTGGACTTCCGAACCTCTGCAAGAACGCTGGAAGGGACCTTTCCAGATACTGTTAACCACCTTTACGGCTATCAAGATTGCAGAGTCAGATGCTTGGATACACTACACCCGGGTGAAGAAGGCGCCCACTTCATGGAAGATTATAAGCCGTGACCCAAAGACTTTAAAACTGACTCTGAAACATGTCTAATTTTTCATATCAATTTGTGATTATTCTCCTTGTGTTAACTCGGCAGGTGATACTGGTGTGGACTGATTCGGTGGTGAGAAACAAAAGACAACAAGGCACAGAACAATTGATCAACATTTCCAAAGAAATGTCTGAGGAAAATTTGATGTTAGGATTGATTAAGGGATTTGCCAATATGCAGAATGTTACACAGATTACTGCTTGTCTACCAATACCAAGAGCAGTAGGTGAATCTATTCCTTGGGGAATTTTAACCATGAATTTGACCAACCTGGAACATAAAAACGAGAGTACTTATTGCAAACAAAAGCCAGTGACTCAATGGTATGAACAGGTGAAGGTTATCAGAAAACAATGGAAATCACCAGGAAAAAATCAGACTGTGAGAAACTACTGAATTATGACTTTATAACAGGGTCTCAACCTAGCGCTTTGGCTCGGGTTCTCCTTCCAGGAGGCCCAAACCCTAATTTAGGATGGTGTTCATATGATGAACAGATTAAAAACAATGTGAGCAGAAGCATCATGGAATGGCAGTGTAACAAAACTGGTCAAAGTACACGAAACCAGGCACAGTGGGATTCTGTATGGTCTATGTCCATATTCTCTCAGTTTCAGTACATGGCTAGAGCCCCCTGGTGTTTTACTTGGGACGGTACTTGGATTAAAGGTGCATTCGCAGTTCTTCCTTCAGTAGTAGATAAAGGTACTACACGAATGGAAAAGGAACATGTAGTACCATGGTGGAAATGTGAAGAGGTATATGATTGCAGCAATGCAGACTCAATAATTCAAAGAATTCCTCCCTTAGCAGCTGCTTTGAAGTTTGGTTGTTACTGTCGAGGTTTTCATAATAACCTCACTTTGACAAGTATATTTACACCCAGGAGAGGATACTCTTTTAGTTGTAAGAAATCTACCATTCAGAGTCCAGGACATTTAGTTTGGGCATTAAGTGATGGAACCTGGACAACTCACTTGTCAGTAGACGGTAAGGTGAAACAAGTTACTTTAGGCATGCCGACATTATGTCCAATTTGGAAGAAATCGCCATTCAAAGGGCCCTTAGAAGATTTAAGATTAAAACGAACCAAGAGGTCTGAGACAGATGATGACACGTGGAATGAACCATCAACAGGAGTGAAAATTGGCTGGGCCTTAGAGTCCCTTTTGAACCCAATAGCTTCATATAGAAACAGGGAATGGCTCTATCAGTTCACAGGACAAGTAGAAAAGTTAGCCAATGTCACAAGGAAAGGATTTAAAGAATTAAACATTCAATTACAGGCAACTTCCCAAATGACACTCCAGAACAGGATGGCATTAGATATGCTTCTGCTAAAGGAGCATGGAGTATGTGGATATCTCAAGGATAGCTTAGATCATTGCTGCATTCATATCCCTAATGTCACTCAGGATGTAGAGCATGATTTAGATCTCTTAGGCAAAATTGAAAAAGAAACAGAAACAATTCGAGAAGATATGTCCGAAGATTGGTTGGGAAAGATTTTAGTGGATTAGGATGGAACCTGAGCTCTTGGCTGAAATCCCTAATCAAGACCTTGGTTTTGTTGTTAATTGTCTTTGTGATGATCATGTTAATTTATGCCTGTCTTAAAAGACAGTTTACTAGTAGACTTGCAACACACTGAAAGATTATGAGAGAAGTACCACATATGCCACCAGAATACAGTCCATCACCAAAATATGGTGAAACACATACTAATTTTGAAATTGAAAATGAATAAAAAGTGAAAGTATTGAAATAATTTTCAACACTTTCAAAGGGGGGAAATGTTATCTTTAGTAATAAGTAGAAGTAATTGTGTTTGATTTAACAGAAATATAGAATTATAAGAAATATTTAGTAAAAATTTTTATTTGTTGTAGTCTATACTAGCAACCGGCTGCTACTTTAAAAATCCCCTATACAGCCCCATACCAAGGCCGAAGAGATTGGTCATAATCATCTAGTAGAAACGTTTGGAACCTAGGTAACCAAACCCAAACTGATTTGTAAGTTGATTTATAATATATATATACAGGACCAGGACAATACAAGTAGTTGTCAAAGTTTAGGATTAATGGGAACTGGGGGAAACAACCGTAACAGTTTACAAGTACCTGCCAAGGAAACTGTGTCCTTGGGAATTATGTTTGTGTATGAAACTGTGTCCTTGGAAAATTATGTTTGTGTATGAAACTGTGTCCTTGGGAATTGTATATGAGTAAGTTCTATATAAGGTGTGTGATTTTAGTGCTTGGCGCGCGCTGTTGGTGAGAACCCTCCCCTGCGCGCCCAGCCATCAATAAAGAAGTGTCTGCTTATCTGCATCAAATTGGTGTTGATAAGTTCTTTAGTCCGGATTTTCGGTAACATGATGATTTTTGGAGATTTTTGATAAGGAATGATTAGGACTAATCAATTAAATGGAATCTCACAGAAATATCTTTTTTTATAAAAGATAATGGTGTAATGTTTTAAGTAGTCATAGAGATGTTGTATTTAGTTTAAAGTAACCATACAACCAGTTACGCTGCTAGAGGAGGTACCGTTGTTAGACTGTCTGGTGAGGATGATTTATTGCCCTGTAGACCAGGTGTTTTAAAAGTTGTATTGTGAAAGGACCTCGAAGCATGTTAAAATTGCAATGTGAGCCAAAGTCCTTGAGGCAAGGACATTGGGGGGGTCTTTCTTCTGAGTCGGTAGTCCATGGTGGTCACAAAAGCAGCCCCCCGACTCATTTCAGGACTCAAGTGCGCATGACCGGAAAGAGGTGGGAATATGAAATTAAGTTACAGGATTTAGCATGTTTATGTATGAGAACTTGATTAATATGTATTACTGTATCCAATAGAATCAGCACGTTACACGAGTTAGGTGTGCGTTGTTGGTGAGACGACTCCCCTGCGCACCCGGCCGTTAATAAAGGAGTGTCTGCTTATCTACATCACATTGGTGTCCATAAGTTCTTTTATCCCATTTTGGTGACACTCTGGAGCAGCAGGCTGTGGCTGAGGACTCTCCCCTTGGGTTGGGATGCTGCCCAAGGAAACTCCTTGAGGTGACTTGGCTTGGGATGTGGCCCTGAGCAGGTCCTCAAGGTTGGGACCCTCACTTGTTAGGTGAGTGATAGAGTGTTTTGGGTTGTCGTTAAACCCTAGGAAGTTGTTATATTCTCCTCTCACAGACATTCGAACCTGTAATTTGTGGAGGGCTAGTTAATTGTGTTGACAATAAATTTTTAATTTTTGGTGGTTGGTTGTTTATTTGAGAGCCTCTGAAACAAATGGGTGTAGTCAACAGGATGTCAATAGAGGAGTTATTACAGAAGTATAGTTGTGTCCTGTGGTGGTTTAGGCCCTGCCAGGACCCGAGACCACGTTGCCGCTGCCCCTCCTCCACCCTCGGCCCGGACAGGGCAGGGAGTGTAATACAAACCCCGGGGTTGAGATAAGGAAAAATTTAATACAACAGTGTAACAACAAGAAACCGAACAACAACAATAACAATAACAATAATAACAGTAATAACAATGAACAGAACAAGAGATATACAGCACAGATACAGCAGTGAGGGGACCAACCCAGACCAAAACTGTCCCTGCTCTTTACCTCGCTTGGGCGCCCGGAGGTGACATCAGCATGGTATTGAATAACCCGGCTAGAGCTCCCTCCCCACTGCTGGGGAAACTTAACCCTATCCTAGCTGAACCAGGACATAATCAACCTCTTTATTCTATACTATCTGCGTCATGCCCAGCTGCCATTTAGCAATTAGCAATAACAAAAAAAAAAACAATTAACAAAAGCACAATATAATTAACTGTATGTTCTCACCCAAAATCAAGTCCCCTTGTACGCATCAGACCTCTCCATCCTTCTGCATCACCCACCAGGTGCACCCAGGTCCTTGAGCAAAAGCAATCCCGTGGATGGGTTTGCCTTTGCCTGGTGCAGGACTAACCCAGACCATTTTTCCCAGCAGATCCCTCATGCGCACCACAGGGACTTTATTCCCATCTACAGCACGAGGAAGTTTTGACTGAGCCGGGCCAGCTTGACTGGCAGGTCCTCTTGTGTTGACTGACGAAGTGGGCTTTGCCAGATGTGTGTCCCAGTGTTTGAAGGTTCCACCTCCCATTGCTCTCAATGTAGTTTTTAACAGTCCATTGTAGCGCTCGATCTTCCCAGAGGCTGGTGTGTGGTAGGGGATGTGGTAGACCCACTCGATAAAGTGTTCTTCTGCCCAGGCATCTATGAGGTTGTTTTGGAAGTGAGTCCCATTGTCTGACTCAATTCTCTCTGGGGTGCCATGTCGCCACAGGACTTGGGTTTCAAGGCCCAGGATGGTGTTCCGGGTGGTGGCATGGGACACTGGATAAGTTTCAAGCCATCCAGTGGTTGCTTCCACCATTGTGAGCACGTGGCGCTTGCCTTGGCGGGTCTGTGGCAGTGTGATGTAGTCGTTCTGCCAGACCTCTCCATATTTATATTTCATCCATCGATCTTCATTCCGCTGGGGCTTCACCCACTTGGCTTGTTTGATTGCAGCACATGTCTCACGTTCGTGGATGATCTCTGCGATGGTGTCAATGGTGAGGTCCACCCCTCGA
>JADKXW010017550.1:0-19238 GCA_017315185.1 Bubo scandiacus
GGAACCTTCAAACGCTGGGACACACATCTGACAAAGGCCACTTGGTTAGTGAACACAAGAGGATCTGCCAATCGAGCTGGCCCAGCTCAGTCAAAACTTCCATGTGTTGTAGACGGGGATAAAGTCCCTGTGGTGCGCATGAGGGATATGCCGGGAAAAATGGTCTGGGTTAGTCCTGCGCCGGGCAAAGGCAAACCCATCCACGGGATTGCTTTTGCTCAAGGACCTGAGTGCTCCTGGTGGGTGATGCAGAAGGATGGAGAGGTCCGATGCGTACCACAAGGGGACTTGATTGTGGGTGAAAACACACCGTGAGTTATACTGTGCTTTTGTCAATTTTCCTTTGTTAATGCTAATTGCTAAATGGCAGCTGGATGTGATGCACATGGTATAGAATAAAGGGGTGGATTATGTCCTGGTTTAGCCAGGATAGGGTTAAGTTTCCCCAGCAGTGGGGGGGAAGCTCTAGCCGGGTTATTCATATACCATGCTGACGTCACGTCCGGGCGCGAGAGCGCGGGAAGAATCAGTGATCGCGTGCGTTTGTGCAGCCAGTCCTCTCACTGCTGTATCGGTATATACCGTGCTCTGTTCATTGTTATTACTGTTATCGTTATCGTTATTGTTGTTGTTTGTTGCGTTGCTGTTGCACTGTTGTATTAAACCTCTCCTTATCTCAGCCCCGGGGCTTTGTATTTCACTCCCTTTGTGGGGGAGGGGCAGCGGCTGCGTGGTCTCAGACCCCGGCAGGGACTAAACCACTACAACATCTTATCACTACGAGTAATACTCAAGGAAAACAAGTAGTGACATGAGCAGCAGAATTAATGAATCCTGTCTATCATGGATTTTTGTTCTATATTGTTGTGTTTCTTTCCCACAATAACCGAGTCGTCCTCTGTCCATCCGTCCCCAAATTCCTACAGTCCCCATTCTTTGCAATTTCATTGTTTTCCCTACTCCTTGATACCCTCCATTCCTCCCCATGCCTGGAAAGAGGGAGCATACACTGCAGCTATTTCCAAGCAGTATGTGTGCTGACTGGCCAGCAGATACATACATGCCAGCAAGCCAAACAAAACAGCATCAACTCACATCATAGTGTTTCCTTCAGGCAGGACACTAATTTATCTACTACCCTTCCCAAAGGGATCAGAAGTTACCGACAGAGGAATAGGATCAAAAGAGCAAGGATGCCAGCTTTAAATTTAATTCAAAAGCCAAACTGAAGAGTTCACATGCAGCAGTTCTTTGCTTCTTTCTGACATACAAGACAGGACTACTTTCTATCTTGCTTATATTTTACATTTGCAATCCAGGTCTTGTTTGCACCAATTTTCCTTTAAAAACTATAATGACTCATGATGTGATAAACCTAGTAGAATATAAGTATTGATTAGGTAAATGCTAACTGACACAAAGGAAACTTTTATTGAACAGCTCCTAATTTTTTTGTTTATTTGTACATTAATCACACACCTGACAAACATAGAACTTCTGTTACTGGACAACAGAACTCTCAATTGATTTCTCTGTATACCTCTTGAAAGACACCTCCATGTACATAAGACAGCGCAGATTGGACTCAACACTCCCTATACCTCTAAGGTTAAAAAGAAGGAAACATTGCCTGCACTTCATAAATCAAAAAACATAGAAGTTGGGAAGTAGGGGGCAGAGGAGAGGCAGGAATGCAACTCTGCTTTCAGCACTCCTTTAAATACAAACAACTATTTATGCTTTATTAAAAAGTATATGTAAACTAAATTCTTTGCATCTCAAAGTTTTGCTTTGATGCTTGTTTTTTTTAAATGATTGGTGCTAAAAATTCAAGGTGCACAAAAAAAAAAAAGTCACACTTGCATGTCTAAGCAAATGAGTTCCCAGCATTGCTTCTGATCATGTGCAACTAAAGCAATCCCAAATTTTAGTTAGTTCTTCCCCATTTACAATGGCCAAAGCAGGAATCCCCAAGGCCAAGAGTAATATAGCCATTCTTCTGCTGTTGTAGCATTCATACATGCATCTTCCCTAATCCCTTATATTCCTTTTTCAGTAAAAGCGGGAAAAATACAGGAAACCCATTAATCAATTTTTTCCTTATTGTTCAGACCCTTAATTCCTACTACTTTTTAATCAAGCTGCATACAAGCAGGACCATTAGGATGTGTGTCAAAAAAACATGGTCCTGATTTAGGATCCTGCCGACTACGCCAATTTGTCACGAATGGGTGATTTAGATCACTGAAAGAACCACTGTCAAAGGTATTAGCAAAAGTGGTTTTAATATGATGTTGTAAAAGTGCGACTTACTTAACAAAGTTCAATGGCAAGGTTCATTCTATTACTGTACAGTACAATCATTTGAACAGTGATTCAAAACTACCAAGGCACAAATCAAGGTTACCATATTACAAGGTTGTGCGTGATATTGGTCGCTTACCAAAAATCTGCCGTTGGTAAAAGGTCTCTCTGCCTTGAAGAGTAACCTTGAGAGGCGTCCCAGCTCAAGGGGAGATCACCGCCATGCAGCCAGGCTGCTCAGCCAGGAGAGTTCAAAGAAGGCTCACTTAGGCTGTCATATTTATGGAATAAAGTGGTTGGCTCATAGTTAAATTACATGCGATGGAAAAGGTATGCATGAGACTCTTTGTTCCTTGATAAATGAGTCTTGGAAAAGCCACCCACTATTCATGTGTTAATCGCACCGCATGATTGGTGTTCCAATCTCATATGCATCGATGCTCACTGTGTCACTCTGCTCCTTTGTGAGTTTTCAGAGAACAGATTGAAACTAGAGGAGTTCTTGGCCTGTTTACGGCTTAGGCCTTTACCTCTTTTGGAGCTTGAACCAAGCTACTGATAGTTTGGTTAAGGGGTTGAGTGCATCCTTCACACAAGGGTATCTATTTTGTCAGACTAGTATAATGAACTAGCATATTACAAATGTACAGACTGACTAAATAGTACTGTATGAGAACTCCAGTGAAACTCGCAGGATTTAACTGACTGGAGCAGCAAATTCAGGGAGACCATTTCCCCCTCCTTAGAAAAACCTACATTTAGAGAAAGAAAGACTCTTTTTCACCTTTCACTGGTCTTCTTTCAACTGTATGCGTCATCGGGAAGAGCAGTATTTCTCTTGGAATATTGCAGTAATTTCATTTGAAGAAATGAATTGCTTGCCAAGAAATGACAGTACAAACAATATTTTCTAGTACAGGTGCTTTTAATCAGCCTGTATTTCATACTGTGAACTTCTCCCAATACTTCTCCCAATCCTATACTCGAATTTCTAAACATCACCACCTTGTTTGAAACAAAACTAGGAATATAATAGGGAGACACCAAAGATTTTCTTGCTTAGCCTAAGGAGCAGTCAGTTGCCATGTTATTGTTACAAGTCCTATTTGTTAATCAGGGACAATATCTGAACATCAGAATCAGTTTATGTGAATCAATTGGAATAACTGTTCTGGTAACTTTAAGCTCTATTTTGCAAGAAAAAACAATTGCAGTTTTGAAAAACAGGAAACAAAACCCACCCCCAGAATACCATACATGAATATCAATGACTCTCAGGAGGGAAAAAAAAAGGCTAAAATAATAATTATATAGCTTTTTACCATTAATACCATACCCCAAACCCTCCCCTTAACCATACTAGCCAAATATCTCTCAGTCATAAACATATTAATTATCACAACAGCCTTTGCTATGGAATGGCAAGACTGAGTCCAGCATACAGAATGAGAACCAAGATACACACTGGTCATGTGATTTGCCCAACATCCACAGTGGAACATGAGATTTGAAACTGATCAGGAAGCTAGCTATTTGATCTTCCTGGGGGAATGCCAGGGGATGCCTAGGGACCTTGGCTAGTAATGCACAAACTGGTAACTGGGAGGAGCTGCATGGCACAGAACCTACATGACTTTCTGCCTGACCTTCCTGAACCAGCAGTGACCTCCTCGATGGAAAGGGAAGTCAGACCAAATGAATGTGACACTTTGGGGGGAGTGAACAAGTAGGTGTGTGAAATGATCAAGTAGCGTAAAAGCTCTAATCTCATTGGTTCTTAAATAAATCCCAGTATCCAGACCCATTACAGTTTATTGCCTACTCTGTCTTTCCCATGACATTGGAGCAGCTTTTGTAATAAGACTTACTTTAGCTATTTGGAATAGTACAGACATCAAGTGGATCAAGACACCTGCCTACTGCTTTCAGTAGTACATATGAACAGACAATGAGCAGGTATTCCTTCAGTAGCAGGCCAGATTCCTAACTATGGCTGTTATTCAAGAGGCCTTTCTCTGGCCATGGAAAATGAAGCATCAATATCAACTTGGGTTCATGCAGGTGCTCTACTGACACAGCTGCTCCAAGAACAAAAAGACACTGCCTGAGAGAAGGCTGCTCATTGAACCAAGAACAGGGTAGAAACCTTGAGTCATAGAATGTCTGTATTACATTTTCATCTGAGAACAACAGGTAGTTTCTACTCAGAAAAGAGATATAACTAGTTGACTCAGAAGTCAGTTTGTGAGTCAGGGTCCGGGTCCTGATCAACAGGTCCTATGGCCAGGCTCAGGCTTG
Source organism: Bubo scandiacus (assembly GCA_017315185.1). Lineage (NCBI taxonomy): Eukaryota > Metazoa > Chordata > Aves > Strigiformes > Strigidae > Bubo > Bubo scandiacus. Next base: position 4,603 of record JADKXW010017550.1, read on the forward strand.
GTTGCAACACAGTGGGAGCTGTAGCTCAGGCAGGGGCCAAACGGTGGAGGCTCAGCTTAAAAGCAACTCCCATGGGAAGGGGCATCAGCCTTTGCTGACAGTGTCTCCCTGCAGAGCTGTCTGGGAGTGCTCTCCCCAAGGTCACCAGAGGGAAGGGGGGCAGCCCTCAGCTGCACTGTCTGTAATTGGCCCTGAGCCCAGGCAGCCAAACCTCCAGGAGAGGGGGGAATGCTCTCAGGGCCCTTACAGAAGTCACTGTTACCCTACCTCATTCTCCTGAACAGAACAGTGCTGACTGATGTCCAGTGTTACAACTCCTTGATAGCTTACATCAAACAGATCTAAGGAAAAGTTATATCCAGTGAGGATTTTTCCACTGTTACGGGCTTTGTTTTGTTTTAGAGTTTACAAACTCAAAATATTGCAGTGATCATAAAGCTACTGCATTCATTATTGCAGATTTCCTCTCACTTCAGGTGAGTTCAAAGCTCACTGCTTCAAGTAAGAATAACCACTAAGACAAGGTCTCCCAGGCCTCTGTTCCTAGAGACAAGAGTTCAAGGATGAGAGGAACTGCCAACAGTGAAAGATCAACTCAGGTATCAGGGATCTCTTGAGAAATCTCAACTCACACACGTCCATGGGACCAGATGTGATGCAGCCAAGGGTGCTGAGAGAGATGGCTGATTTCATTATGAGGCTGCTCTCAATCATCTTTGAAAGGGCTTGGAGATCAGGGAAGATCCCCAGTGACTGGACAAAGGCAAACATTGCACCTGTCTTCAGAAAGGACAAGAAGGATGATCTAGGGAACTACAGGATGGTCAACCTCACTTCAATCCCTGGGAAAATCATGGAGCAAGTCCTCTTGGAACACATTTCTGGCACCATGAAGGAAGAGGTGATTGGAAAGAGCCAGCACAGATTTATCAAGAGTAAAACATGCTTGAACAACCTGATGTCTTCTATGATGAGATGACTGGCTCTGGGGACAAGGAGAGAGCAGTGGATGTTGCCTACCTTGACTTTAGCAAGGCTTTTGATGCTCTCTCCCACATATCCAAGTTGGGATGTTGTGGTCTAGATGAGTGGACTACTAGATGGGTGAGAAAGTGTCTGGATCATTGGGCTCAAAGGTTAATGGTTCATGCTCTACCTGGAGGTTGGTTACAAGTGGAGTTTCTCAGGGGTCTGTTCTGGAACAGCTCCTGCTTAATATCGTTATCAATGTCCTGGAGGAGGACACGTAATGCACCTCATCAACTTTGTGGGCAACACCAAACTGTGGGGTGCAGTTTAAAGACCTGACTGGATAAAGCCCGGAGCAACCTGGTCTGAATTCAGTGCTGATCCTGCTTTGAGCTGGGGGTTGGACTAGGGACTTCCCAAGGCCCTTCCAACTTGAACAGTTCTAGGAGTCTGCGAATCAAATCTTCACAGGAACAGGCCTGAGCAGAGAGTAAATGTAAACCTCAAAAGTTTCCCTTTGCAACCTAAATAATATCCCAGGTACATAGTGCAGAAACATTAAGAGGGATAAATTTTATCTATGCTTATAACACGCAGCAAACATTTTCAAGTTCTGTATTGCAACTTCTTGATGCAGGTACATCATACTGCATCCATGTGGTGTTCCTTGTTTTCTCCAACACAAACACAACACTTTAATCTTTTCAGTGAGTGTTACTAGCCAGATTTAGTTGCATAATCATTGCCCAGCCTCTCATACAACTACATAACACGCACACAGGTACTCTCTATGGCACTTAAGCATATTTTAGAATATTGTAGGGTACTGCTTTAAGAGCAAAGTTTAAAATTATGCAGATTATGAAGTTATATTTTGATAAAATCTACAGAATTTGGATTTAAAATTTTCTTCTGCATATGCAGAGAATGATCTTATATATCTTGTAAGAAACATTTCACACTCATGCAAACTCTGTTACCAATTTGGAGCGCTTGGAGCACTAACCAACCAGTTAAAAATCCCTTACGCTGCTCACAATTTTGAATGTATTCATTTAATTTTAAATGCATTTTAAACTTTAAAAAATCATTTAGCATTTATGTCATGTCATTGTATTGGGTCTGCATGGCAAGGTTTTGGTATCGGGGGGGCTACAGGGGTGGCTGCCATGAGAAGCTGCTAGGAGCTTCCCCTATGTCCAATATGGCCAATGCCAGCCAGCTCCAACATGGACCCGCTGCTGGCCAAGGCCGAGCCAATCAGCGATGGCAGTAGTGCCCCTGTGATAACATATTTAAGAAGGGGGAAAAAAACCTGCGCAATGGCAACTGCAGCGGAAGAGAGGAGTGAGAATATGTGAGAGAAACAACTATGTAGGCACCAAGTCAGTGAAGAAGGAGAGGGAGGAGGTGCTCCAGGTGCCAGAGCAGAGATTCCCCTGCAGCCCGTGGTGAAGACCATGGTGAGGCAGGCTGTCCCCCTGCAGCCCATGGAGGTCCATGGTGGAGCAGATGCCAACCTGCAGCCCGTGGAGGACCCCACACCAGAGCAGGTGGCTGCGCCCGAAGGAGGCTGTGACCCCGTGGGAAGCCTGCGCTGGAGCAGGCTCCTGGCAGGACCTGTGGACCCATGGAGAGAGGAGCCCACACTGGAGCAGGTTTGCTGGCAGGACTTGTGACCCCACGGGGGACGCACGCTGGAGCAGTCCGTTCCTGAAGGATTTGTTTTTATTTCTCATTATCCTACTCTGATTTGTTGTAGGGAGTGGCATTCGGAAGATCTCGCGATGTACGGAAGGAATAGCTGTAGCCCTCCCTTGTTACGAGATAAGGTGATGGATAGGCTTGTAATGTCAAGGGCACACCCACGAAGGAGGTACTTGGCGAGCGTATATATGCAAGATACGCAGTTTAATAAACGGACATTTTTGTATCCACCACATTGGCGTTTGTACTGATGTCCCCAAGAAGGTTTAGCCTCCTGCAGCGTTAGCCCTGTGACCTGAGCGCCGCTGAACCGCGGAGGGGCAGGTTTGAAGACGCAGGCTAATTGCGATATTGCAGTGTGAGTCTCTGCAGCCTGAGCGCCACTGAATCGCGGAGGGGCAGGCTTAAATAAACAGAGCGAGACTGCGGCAATTTGTTTGGTAATAAATTAAACTAATTTCCCCAAGTTGAGTCTGTTTTGCCCATGACAGTAACTGGTGAGTGATATTGTGGTTTGAGCCCAGAGGGCAACTGAGCACCACACAGCCGCTCACTCCCCCCTTCCCCACCAGCGCTGGGAAGGAGAAAATAAAGCCAAAGGCTCAGGAATCGAGATAAGGACAGAGAGGGATGACTCGTCCATTACGGTCATGAGCAAAAGACAGACTCGTTAGAGGAAGAAAAAAAGAACATAAATTTAATTCAGACACTAACAACAACACTTAACAGACAGAGTAGGACCGTGAGAAGCATTGCCACATCTTAAAAACACCTTCCCCCACCCCTCCCTTCTTCCCAGACTCAGCTTTGCTCCCGACTTCTCTACCTCCTCCTCCCCCGAGCGGCGCAGGGGGCAGGAAATGGGGGGGTGCAGTCAGTCCTGCCACTTCTTTCTCCTCGGGGGGGGGAGGGGGGAGAAACTCCTCACAATCTTCCCCTGCTCCACTGTTGTTCCCCTCTCACGGGAGACAGTCCTCCACAAACTTTCTCTGATGTGAATCCTTCCCACGGGATGCGCCTCTCCCTGAGCCGCTCTGGCGTGGGTCACCCCCATGTGTTGCAGTCCTCCGAGAGACAAACTACAACAGCGCAGGCTGCTTCTTCCCACAGAGTCCTGGCCTTCTTCAGGCGCAGCAACCTGCTCTGGTGTGGGGTCCTCCACAGGCCGCAGGTCAGCATCTGCTCCACCATGGACCTCCATGGGTGGCGGGGGGGGTGGCCCCTGCCGTCTTACCACGGGCTGCAAGGGAATGTCTCTGCACCAGTGCACCTCCCCCCCCTCTTCCTCCTTTCTTCCACTGACCTCGGTGTTTGCACAGGTGTCCTCCTCGCAACTCCTCCTCACAACTCCAGCTCCTCCTCCCAGGTTCCCCTTCTTAAATACATTATCACAGAGGCGTAGCCACCATCGCTAATCGGCTCGGCCTTGATACAAAGGCGGGTCCAACTTGGAGCCGGGGAGCTTCGAGAAGCTTCTCACAGGGGGCCACCGCTGTAGCCCCCTGCCCCGCTACCAAAAAGATCCCTGTCACAACACACAAACCCAGCACATTGATCTCTCCCTGTCCTTATCTCGACCCATGAGCCTTTCGTTATATTTTCTCTCCCTTGTCCAGTTGAGGAGGGGGAGTGATAGAGCAACTTTGGTGAGCACCTGGCATCCAGCCAGGGTCAACGCACCACAGTCATTAAATAAAAAAAAAAATTCAAATTCTCTGTGAGAATCTCACATGCAATATAGTTATTAGGTTTCTTAATGTGATCTAGCTTTTTAATTCATGTTATTAGAAACATAATTTTATTAAGAATTAAACTCAACCAAGACTGCTCAATGCCCAATGAATATCTTAAATCCCATGATAACAGCTGAAGTACTGCTTAAGGCCTCGTGTAAGATAGTCTGCAATGGGATAAATTTCACCCTGAATGCTTTGTTGTCTGTTTTATCCTTCTTGGTGCTGTTGAAAGGCTTCTCATTGCCTGGCTGAGAGTGGGACATGTAGGAGAAATTCAGTCCAAATAAGACTGAAGTGATGCTGGCAAATTAAAGGAAATGATTAACCAGAAGGTTGTATCACTTACAACAAAACCACAAAAAACTGATTAGATGAGTATGTAGAATGCAGAACATCCAAATAGAGTATCTTACAGCTGTGTTTTATTTTTTTAAAAAAAAAAAGAACAGCTTGGGAATGACTTAGGAAAAACCCTGCAAAATGCCTTAGCTCCTACTAACTATGTAGGATATTTATTTTCCTCTGTACCATATCTAAACTGAATTTTCATGGAACTGCATGGATAAGAATGTGGTGATTGAGGAGTAACATTTACCAATGTTTAAAGAACCTTGAGGGAAGAAAACATGACTGTCTTGAAAGAAATGATGGAAGATTTGTATGCTCTGTCTGTAATAGTGAAGACATAAGGTGCCAGAAGTAACTGTCTGTTTCATTTAAAGTAATGAATTAATTTGGTAAGAGATGAATCCCCTTGCATTCTAGCCAGTCCTCAGAGATTAGAGGGGCTAGGGCCGGCTGGACTTATCTCTTAAGAGGTATGCCAATTACAGCTGTAAATATAGGCCTTCTGGGGGGAAGCAAGGAGCACAAACCCATTGATCTGTCCCTCCTATTTGGTATCAAATTATCGTCCCTCCAAGTTAGATACAAACTCGGGGTAGTATTTATCTAAGTATGTATGTGTGAGTGGGTGGGACTGTGGTCAAGCCATTGTTTCTTGAGTAACGACACAGCACATTCCTTGGTGCAAGGTGTGAGCTGTTTTTGTGGGAAAAGAGGAAGAATGAGAGATAAGGTCTGCAGAGTTCTGCAAAACAGTCCTTGAGAGAAGGGGAAGAGCAGGAGATAAATCTGCATAGTCACGTCAAATGTTCCTTGAGAAAAGTGGAAGAATGGGACCGCGTGGCCTCCACCTCGCTTCGCATTCCTCCTTGGTGCCACAGCAACACAAATCACTGGATCTCCATCCCGTCCTGTGTTTGTTCTGGGCACCATGTGTTAAGGAAATGTGTGTTTTGCAGTTTTTTCACTGTTTTGCTTTTCCCACACTTCCAACACTGTCTTATTAAGTGTTCTGACACTTCAGTACAATGTAAAGCTTAATTATTATTGTACCATAACAAAAATAAGGACTGTAAACTATAAAGCTGATTTATGCATCATTCTAAATTAATTTACCTGTGTCAAAGAGCCAGATTTCATTGACTTGTGCTTTGAAACTTGATGAAGTTGTAACAGTATTGTTTAATAATGCTTCCCTAAAGTGGGAGACATAGGAAATTATTTTATAGAGCTAGTGAAAATTGCAGGCTTTTCCATCAGATAAAAATGTACTCAATATATTTGTTATCAGTAGGTGTCCTGAGTATCTCCAGCAGCTCCTACTGAGATCCTACAGTTCCAATTGGCTCCCAATGAAGATCAAGTCTGTAATGATTGACACTTGGGCTAAAAAAGAAGTGCTTACATTACAGATGTTCTGGTCCCACCTGGTGTAGAACTCTTCTAATTCATGTTAGACCAGTTCCTCTTGCAATACTTAGATGGTAGGCAATGGACATAATATTCCCTAGGATGCAGAGGCAGATCTAGAAGGGAATTGCAACTCTTTATTACACTCAATCATCAGATCAGCTTGGTTCATCACTTGAGACTAACTGTTGCAGAAGCCTGAATCTTGACTTTTTTTCATTTTCTCACAGCACTCAAGGACATATGGAGATAAGGCATCCCTCCTATGGAGTAAATGCCTGAGGTTTAGTGTGGCTTTGCAGTCAGCCCTTCTTGTTTAAGGGCAATTGCTGGTATTGACTCAAAAAACCCCAGGAAAACCTCACTTGAAGAGGCAGGGTAGGGCACCTTTCCCGAGAACATAACCACCTTTGAAGTGCATCTTCCTCCAACAAGCTGGCTTTTTCACCACTCATCTACCTCAACATCAGGACAGAGTGCCCATGTGTTTCAAACTACAAGGATGCTCACCTTTCTGCAACCCTAGGGACGGTTACCCCTACCCCATGTGCTGTGTCCTGGGAGGAAGACGCCATGTTGCTGGTGCTTTTTCCCCCTTGAAACAGTGCCCATGGAGCCAGTCCCTGCCATCCTGCAGCAGCAGTTACACTGTTCCTGCAGCAGAGGAGGCTGGGGGTTCCCTCACTCCCAGCTGCCCTTGCTGGAAGGAGTAAACTCTCATTGCCTGTAAAATCTGAAATGCATAAATCTTGTCTGCAACAGTTCTTAAGGCTCTGTCCCATTGCTCAGGGGGTGGCTGTGTGACCCCTTCCCCTGTGAGCGGAGGACAGCGTTTTCCCTCCGTTTGAGTGGACATGCACATGGGGTTTCTGTGTAGGTTGGCTTTTAGCTGAGCATGTATGTTTCTCCATCACATAATTGGACAGACTGTGATGATGTACTGTGAGTCTTAGTGTGATGTCCTGTTCCTCCATCCTATTTTCTATGTCTTGTGAGAGAGAAATTGGGTGGGTTTTGATGTCTTCTCACCCCTCTTTGATTTGGGGCTGGGCTAGTTTGTGTGGCAGCATCACTGCTCCCAGGCTGATGGAATGAGGCATCTGGATTTGCCATAGAACATGAAGAGAGGTGGAAGGAGCAGGTGGGCCCAGCATGGCATGACACAGCACTGAACAAGTTCATTGCACCTGCGGGGTTTGCTCTGTGATGCGTGGAGGCAACTGGGGCTGATACTCTCCAAAGTGATTGTGCGTGAGTAGGTGGTGGTGGTGGTGGTGAACTTTGGCCGTCACCAGAGGAGGTGGTGCAGATGCCTATGGCGGTGATGGGGGTGCGCGCAGTGAAGTGGGAGAGGATGTGGCATCCTGTGGCCTTAGGTACCGTGATTAGCACAGCAGATGCAAGCGAGCCCCGTCCTGGGCCTCCTCTGAGTGTGCCTCCCTTGTGGGACAGTGCGGCAGGTGGGGTTTCATGGTGGCTGCTTTGGTCCCTGTGACAACTCGTTGGGTATAAATCTGCTGAGCACGGATCTCTGCTAGTTGTGTGTGTTACTCTCACTGGTAACTGGGTATCGTTGTGGTCTTACTCAGTAATAGTTAGGTCCTTCTTTGTTGGGATTCCTGCCTGTGGTGTAGCAAGATCTGGGCTGCTGGTTTTGCATGGTGGCTTCTGTTGCCCATCGTGCTTTTGCTTCAGGAAAAAATATTGTCCCAGTGGAGGGTGGCTTTTAGTCTGTGCTACTGCTTAGTATTTTTCAGTATAATGTATGCTTTTTTCTGTAAGAGCAGAGAAAAGAAATGGTGTGGAGTTAAAAAAAAAAAAAAGTAATTGAGACCTGGATATAAGATATTTAAGCTTTCTTCTGTGTAGCACAAGTAACTCTTAATAGTTGCAAGCTTGCCAGTGTTCCTGAAGCTGCTCTGTGTTGTATCCATGTAGAAGTTGCACCTCTAAGTTATAAAGTCTTGGATCCATGTCCTGGTATTTGAAGCCTAGTGTCATATTCGGCAAAAGGTTAATTTGATAGCTATAAGTATCTGATTGGCTTTTTCTTTAATTATAGTATGTCTTGTCTTACAATATCTACTTTTTAGCAAGAGGTAAGAACCCCAAGTATTTTAGATATTCCTATTGCACAAATCACTTATGGAAATTCAGTTAATTTTATTTTTAAAGTGATATCTATGAGAAAACAGTAGTGGTGTATCCATTGATACAAGAAACTAATATCTATTTTTAAAATATTGTTTAATTGCTTGCTTTCTTCTTTTAATAGAAGTAAAAGTACATACGTGTTTTCTTGAATGCTCTTTTTTTCCCAGTACGTATGTTTGCAAGGATAAGTTTCTGGACTTCTGTTAATGTTTGTCAGCATATTTCATTTGATTGCAAACTCTAAAAATCCTCTTTAAATCATATTAGAGAAATTAAGTATAGTTGTGTCTTAAAACTGATTTTTATGTTGAGATATTTTTCAAGAAATGCTCATTTTTAACATGTTATCCCTTATGGCAATTGACCAGTAGTAATTTGGTTGGAAATCATGAGAGGGCCCCTGAGCTTTTAGCATTTCATCTTTGCAACAACCTTTCAGTGGTGGTTTTTGGAGCAAACACTGGTTACTTGAGATTTCTTGCAGTAAGTTCTTGGAAGGTGTAATAAGATTTCTGACAGCAAAGGACTAAACATGTTGACTAGGGTGGTCTGTCTTGGTCCTGTTATTTAATTAGTTGTTGCCTGTGTACTTGTTCAAAAGTATTATTTGTTATGAAAGCTGCATTGGTTTCACTTACTAAATATGTTCTATTTACACTCACCTAAGGGTTTTTGCTGTCTGTCAGCCCAACAGACTGCTTTAACTGCTTTGTACCACTAACAAGAGTGCAGAATAGGAACTTTTTCCCCTCCATTGGTGACATATTGGTGCCTTTATCCCCTATTCCACAGAAAAGGAAAAAAAGCTCTTTACTGTCCTCCCACTCACAGCTCAGGTCTCTATCTGGGTGGGACAAGAACTTGGTACTAACAGAAAAAAGGAGAGGAAGTAGGGGAAGGTCATTAGAGAAGTATAATAGCAAGGGGGAAGAATAAGCCAAGTGGGAAATCAGGTGATTCTTGGAAGTTGATGTTGCTAATCTTCTCTGATTGCAAAACATATATTTGCTTTGATTAAGAAAAATAAAAAATCTGTATGTGAAAAAATAACTTTGTGAAGACTTGTACAGTTGCCATCATCAAAAGAGCATATGGTAAGCAATGGTGATTGAGAGAAGAGAGGTGATATGTAAACAAAAGGAGTTCATAAGTTTGGATTCTCAAGCTCTTACCTTATTAAACTTTTCTATCTCTCTATTGCACAGACTAGAACAGGTTAAACTGGATCTGAGCCTACTTTGTTACCCGCAGTTCCCAACAATTTTTTTTGCTTTAATGAAAATACAATAAATAATGAATTAAAGTTGCAAGCTTAATGGTTCTTGTTCTTCACCTGTGATAAGGTAGGAGCTGCTGTGTTTGTAGTTCTCTTCATTGGAAGATATGGACCTGAGTGGGATAACTGGCATCAGTGCCAGTGCCTTTATGATTTATAAATCTAGTGGATGAGCTCATCTAAATATTTTTTTTCATTATCTTGGCTTATTTATAGCATGTCAGAAGATGATTTATAAGATTTAAAGTGGTATTGTTGACAAAGTCAATTTAATTTTTCCTCTGCTGTAAGAAAGCCATTCAAGAATTAAATGTATTCTACACAGAATAGTATGACAATAATGTGAAAGTTGTATTATTAGGAAGATGAGTGCTTTTCACTTATAATCCTAAAAAAAACCCTGAATTTGAACATGAAATAATATAGTCAGTTATACTTCAAAATTGTTGTACATGTCTGCTCATGGAAAGAGAGTGCATGATAGAGTGTGGTACTTTCCCAAAGAATTTGTTACTTAATCATATTCTGCAAAGAACACTTTTCTCTTTCTTTTATTTTTTTTTCCTCCTCTTTTTCTCCTTACTTGTGCTAGTAGAAGTAGTAGGCCAACTTAATAATTATATGATTTCAGCCCCATCCTCTCTCCAGAGCCTTTCATCTTAACGCAATGTCTGGCTTGGTCAGCTCCTTGAGTTTTTGATAGAACCCTCTCCATGTTCTTTCATGCTGCATTAAGAATGAACTATTATACAAGAGGGAATGACAGAACAAATAATACAATTTGTAATGCTGTTGAAAAGAGAGAATACCTAGGAGACTTCAGTAAAGCTTTGAGATGGTTGTCTCTCTAGGAAAATAAAGAAAAATAACAAAATTTTTTATTTCCTCACTGGTTATTTCTTCAGGGGCTTCAACTGTGTTTGGATTGTTCTGAATGAAGGCTGCTGTGTGATGAATGTTTTTGATGAGCTGGTGTTCTGCATCAGAGTAGGGGGAGAATGGATGGTTTAGGGTTCTTTCTGGATCCCTAAGGAAGGTCCAACAATAAATGGCATAATAAAATAGCTGATTTAGTATTATAGAATAAGAGGAGGAATATAGATAGCAAGTAAATCTTACATCCCTTCAGAATCTGGGAACCTTGCTTTTGTGCAGCATTAGATGGACCCAGATGGATTTTCCCATGGCATGCTGTACAGATCCCATCTGTGGAGAGGGTCTTCCTCCCTCCCATACTGTGGCACCCTTTATTTTGTGTAACAAGCAGAATCATGTCTTCTGACAGGTTGGAATGTTTTCTCTGTCATAACATCCACCAGTGTGCAGTACAGGCCAGCATGGGACATTCAGGCAGATTCCCTTACAACAGCTACTCGTGGCAACATATGGGCCCAGTAGAGCAGACATGGCCTGCTCAAGATCCCTAGCTTCTCGATTACAATATCTTCTTCAAGACTCCCAATACAGCTGGTTCCATTTCAGTGCTTCTTATTCCTTCAAAAATTGGTCAATCTGTTGCAAGGACAGATTGACAGCTATTTGGACACTAAGTACTCTAGTAGGTTTTTAGTTTGCTATGCTGCATGTGTAAAAACTTGTTTAAAAAAACGAGATATGAAGCTTTAGTATATGATTGATTTAAACTAGTGTGCCTAGTATAATGCATTGCACTCTGAAATGAAAATGTTCAGTTATTACTGAAGAGTATACATTATTATTTTTTTCATAAATAAAGTAAAAGTCTAATTGACATAAAATATGCTTGATAGTCTTTGTGTAAAATAAAGATATGTTTTAGAGTTTGAGGTGTCTTTCTGTGGGATACTCCATATGTCTAAGGAAGTTGAGCAGTTGGAGTGGTAAAAGAGCAAAAGCAGCTATTTGATTTAAATGGTCCAGCGGAAGGAACTTGCCAAGACAAGTGGCAAAGTTTCAAGTGTTTGAGTACGTGGATATGAGAGAAATCCAAAGATGAGGACATGGAGAACCTGGCAAGACATTTGTTGTATGGAGTGTGGTTGGGGGGAAGGGGGGGGGGGATCATTCTCAACTGTCTCCAAGGATGGAACTTACCTAGGAAGCTTCTCCTTCTTTATCCTCTGTATCCTTATTGGGTCTGAGAACTACCAAAAAATGCTCTTCTCAAGACCCAAACACAAATTTCAGGTAAGGAGGTTGTTCTTTAGCTCCATTTTCAATAACTAATGGTTCTGTGTGTGGTTAAAAACAAAAAACTGAACTGTAATAGCTGTAGTTAATGTAAACACCTTTTTTTTTTTTTCCTAGAAGAGGGTTGGTCTAACCAGGATAGAACAGTCTTGGGCACTATACAAAGCACAAATCTCTGAGTATCTTGTGCACTTTAAATTGTTATGCAGGTGGGGGGGTGTCGAGCAGTGGATGTTGTTTATTGACTTTAGCAAGGCTTTTGACTTTGTCTCTGATAACATCCTCATAGACAAACCGATGAAGTACAGGCTAAATATATGGACAGTGAGGTGGACTGAAATCTGGCTGAACTGCCAGGTTTAAAGGGTTATTGATCAAAAAAGCACAAAATCCAGTCAAAATCCAGTCCCTAGTTGTATAACCCAGAGTTGATACAGGGGCCAATAGTCTTTAATCTCTTTAAAAAAAAAAAACAACTGGGAGGAGTGGTTGATGCACCAGATGGGCAGACAGGAACTTAATGAAATTCAGCAAAGGGAGATGCCAAGTCCTGCACCTGGACAGGAATAAGCCACTAGTAGAGGCTGGGGGCTGACTGGCTTTGAAGAAAAGGACCTAGGGGCCCTGGTGGACAGCAAGTTGAACATGAGCCAGCAATGTGCCCTTGTGGCAAAGAAGACCAGCAGCATCCTTGGCTACATTAGGAAGAGCATTGCCAGCAGTCCGAAGGGAGGTGATCCTCTACTCAGGACTGGTGATGGCTTCCCAGTACAAGAGACATATGGACATACTGGAGAGAGTCCAGCAAAGGACCACAAAGATGATTAGGGGACTGGAACATCTTTCATATGAGGAAAATCTGAGAGAGCTGGGACTGTTTAGCCTAGAAAATAGGGGACTCAGAGGATCTTATCAATATGTATAAATACCTGATGGGAGGGAGTAATAAAGATGGAGCCAGAATCTTCTTGGTGGCACCCAGTGATAGGACAAGAGGCAATGGGCACAAACACCTATCACACTTCATAGGGTAAATCTTATTTTACAACACAGGTTGTGTTTCTTTTAACAAGTATTCAAATGTTCATTTTTGACTATTTAATTCATAGAAATGAGTAAGTAACCCAACACATCTGAAGTAATATGATGCATGTAAATTGGCTATGGAATGTCAAACAATTGAATATTGGTAAAATTAAATTGTTGTGAGTTAGCTTCCATTGTGTGTTGTATGCATTTGTGGTTTGGTGTGTGTGTTTTGGTGTTTGAGTTTTTCTTTCATTTTGATTTGTTTGTTTGTTTTGTTTACACAAAGAAGAGAGGCCAAGAGTGCAGGTGTATTTGGTTTATGTAACAAGGTTTTGGTAGCAGGGGGGGCTGCAGGGGTGACCTCTGTGAGAAGAGGCCAGGGTTGCCCCCTTGTCAGACAGAGCCAGTTCCAGGCAGCTCCAAAATGGACCTGCCACTGGCCAAAGCTGAGCCAGTCAGTGAAGCTGGTGGTGCCTCAGTGAAAACATATTTAATAAAGGGAAAAAAATGCTGCACAGCAGCTGTGGGAGAGAGGAGTGAGGAAAAAATGTGAGACAAACACAGAAGTATGAATGCCAAGGTCAGTGAAGAAGGAGGGGGAAGAGGTGCCCCAGGTGCTGGAGTAGAGATTCCCATGCAGCCCATGGAAGAGACCATGGTGAAGTAGATATCCCCACTGCAGCCTGTGGAGAGCCCATGCAGGAGCTGTTTGTGAAGGACTGTGTCCTGAGGGAGGGACCCGTGCTGAAGCAGAGGTGTGAGGAGGAAGGAGCAGCAGAGAGGAACTGTTATGAACTGACTGTAAGCCCCCATTCCCCATCCCTACCCCATGCCACTCAGGATGCGGGGGAGGAGATCGAGCAGTCTGGAATGAAGGAGTGCAGTCGAGCCTGGGAAGGGGGTGGGGGCAAGAGGTTGTTTTAATTTTGTCTTTGTTTCTCACTATCCAAATCTATTTTAAATGGAAAGAAATTAAATTAATCTTCCCCAAGTCGAGTCTGTTTTGCTTGTGACAGTAATTGGTAAGTGATCTCCCTGTCTTTATCTTGACCCATAAGTTTTTTTGTCTTAATTTCTTCCTGTTGAGGAGGGGGAGTGAGAGAGCAGCTGGGTGGGAGTCTGGCAGCCACATCAGGTTTTCCTCTGAAACAGTATTTTCACTAAAGTAGCAGAAATGGGCAGTGCCATTCTAGGATTTATTTGTCTGTCTCCCTGAAATATACATCCTAGTTTGAAGATACATGTTTGTGGTGGTTTGACCTTGGCTAAATGCCAGGTACCCACCAAGTCGCTCTATCACTTCCCCCCCTTCCCCCTTTTTTCTCAACAGGGCAAAAAGGGGAAAGAAAATAAGATAGGAAAAAAAAAAAAAAACCCAACCCTTGTGGGTAAAACAAAAGCAGTTTTAATATAAGCAAAGCAAAGCAAAGGTCCACGCGTGGAAGCAAAAAGAAAACAGATTTATTCTCTACTTCCCATGAACAGGCGATGTCGGGCCTTCTCAGGAAGCAGGGCTCCAATACGCGTAGTGGTTGCCTCGGAGGACCAAGGGTGACCCCACCCCCTTCCTCCTTTCTCCCAGCTTTATACTGAGCAGACGTCATATGGTCTGGAATATCCCTTTGGTCAGTTCGGGTCAGCTGTCCTGGTTGTGTCCCCTCCCAAGATCTTGCCCACCCCGTCCCACTGTGGGGGGGGAAATGTCGGAAAGAGCCTTGGTGCTGTGTAAGCACTACTCAGCAGTAGCCACACCACCAGTGTGCTATCAACACCCTGCCAGCTCCCATCATAAAACACAGCACCATGAGGGCTGCTACAGGGGAAAACCAATTCCGGCTCAG
>JADKXW010017566.1:0-12016 GCA_017315185.1 Bubo scandiacus
AGAAAGAAAACCCCTTATGATTTAAGAGAAAGAGAAAAAGAGCCATATGCCAGCAGCTTCCCACAGACAGGCCCTGCTGTCTGGTATTCACCAGATAATTTAAGAGAAAGAGAAAAAGAGAAAGAAAACCCCTTCTGCTCTTACGTATGCCGGCAGCTTTCCCAAAGCCGGGTGCTGCTGTCTGGTACTTACCAGATAAATGAATACTGTAGTCCGGGCGTCACTTTCCTCCTTCGCACACGAGCACTCTGCTGTCTTCTTCAATTTCCCGTACGGCTCACACGGGGCACCACTTGCTGGTCTCGGACCAGCCGGGATCGGGGCGACGCGCTGAATCATGACAAACTCGCTCAAGTTTGTTGAAGGGGGAGCACTGCCAAGAGCAAATGCCACCGCACTGTGTGCAAGCTCCCAATTTATTACCGCTTGTTTGCATAGGTTCATCTACATCCTACTGACCTTTAGATTTTGTCTGTTTACTGATCACATGCTCACCACGCGCTCTGCAGGTGGTGTTCCAACCTGCTGCTTCTCACGCTCGCAACGTGGTGTTCCGTAATGTTGCTTCAGTTATCCACAATCATTCTTCTAACCTCAAGGTCAGTTTACATTTTGCTAACTACCAGTTCTTAATTCCCACATGACATTTCTGCCCAAACATCTTTTCTGGCTGCTTCCTGTGTACAGTCTGTAAGTGCTTTTGCTGTCCGTAAGAGAGCAGTGGCTCTGAAGCTAGAGATCTGCTGTGAAAACACAAAAAAAAGAGTACTCTGCCTTAATTAATTTGTCAATGTCTCTGAAAAGTGCTCTGAAGAGTCGGGGCATATAATCTGGCTGTTAAAGGCTCCCCTACCACAGTAGTACTGTAGTGCTAGCATTTATTTCTACTACTTGGTTGCAGCTATAAATACACCAAAATGAGCAGTATTGCCCTGGGTGAATTTCTAGTCATCTAGCTCAGGAAATAAAATTGAGTGTGGTGTATTTAAGCATTTTTTAGAGACTATGCTTTTACTGACACTTTTAGAGACTAGCTTTTACTGACACTGTCAGTAAAAAGTCTTTCCTGTAAATAGGAAAGTTAAAGCAATCTGATTAGAAATATGCTCTCTTACAGCATCACAGAAGTGTGGTTTCACTGGATGCGTAATAGTTTTTTAGGGAAAAGTATTGAAAGACTTCTGGAGTTGAGTTGTCTTTCTAATCATGTGCATTTGTCTTGCCATGAGCAAGCTAGAAAAGGATTGTACACTTAGCTATATGTTAAGATTAGAAATAGACAGTCCTTCAATGTTCACAGCACGTCTGTGAGAGTAAAGTTTTGACGTTGCTTCTTAAAAACTGCCCTTTCCCTTCAGCCTTTGACAGTTTATGGCTTTAATAAGATGAAATAATAGACTCAATAGGGAGCATAAATGAGAACACCGAAAAAGGAAAAAATGAAACCCTGAGATTTGTTTTTGCAGATCCGTTGTGGAGCCACAGCTGTAATGGTGGCTTTTGGTAAACATCCCTTAGCTTGGCAGGATCCCATCTGTTGGAGAGCTATGGAGGAAAGCTGCAGGAATCAGAAGTCATTCCCAGATCTGATCACTTCAAGGGAAGCTAAACCTTTGATAATCAGAACCAAAAAAATAGACTAAAGGAAAAGCAGGGGCTTTTTATTTAGATTTGATAGACTGGAACCTCCATAAAGTTCACCAGGGACTTGATTTTGCTCTTGATTCTCAGTGAAAAACGGTTGTCTGTGGTTGGGCAAGTGACAGCAAGACACTGAAAGAAACAAAGCAAATTGTTTGATGAAATGACAGCAGGAATTTATAGCTTGAGGCTCCTGCCAAGTTGGTGTCAAGTCAGATTTGAACCTGACATCTTCTGTAAATCCTTACCTTGAAAAAGTGCTTTTTAGCCAGTCCTGAACTGCAGCACTGTAATGGTTTAGCCCCTGCCGGGGTCTGAGACCACGCGGCCGCTGCCCCTCCCCCACAAAGGGAGTGAAATATAAAGCCCCAAAACTGAGATAAGAAAGGTTTAATACAACAGTGCAACAGCAACACAACAAACAACAACAATAACAATAACAGTAATAGTGATAGCAATGAACAGAGCAAAATCTCTACCAATAGAGCAGTGAGAGGACCAGATGTACAAACCCACGCGCCCCGCGCTCCCGCGCCAGGATGTGACATCCGCATGGGATCTGAATAACCCGGCTAGAGCTCCCCCCCACTGCTGGCGAAACTTAACCCTATCCTGGCTAAACCAGGACAAGCACTTATCATAATCATACTTAAGGCTGGCTGAGGGATTTGCTGCAGGATATGTCTGATTTCCAGCACTTCAGAAAGCACAGTTGAGTGCACTACTTCAAATTTCACAGTACCAGGAGTGGGTGTCTCATTCTTAGAAATTACTGCAGTTTATAAAACCTTTGTGCTGTGGCTGATGTAAGCCAAAACATCTTGCTAACATTTTTTTTTGTCTTGCTTTTTCATCTTGCTAAATATTTTTTTACTGAGAATAAATTAGGTCAGTGTCAATGTAGCTTTTGGTATGTACAGACACAGCTGAAGGTTGGTGCTTTTGTGAAGAAGAAAGGGGTTTGAAGATAAGACAGTAATAAATAAGACAGTTGGGGCCTATTCTTGAAGATAACAGGAACAAGGATGGGACAAATTAAAACAAACCAGCTCAAGACACAACACAGCTGCACAAGACCTCCTAAACAGACCTTTGTGAGCATGTGTGAGCACTGAGGTCAACCAGCAGACATGGTGAGGAAGACTACCAACGACCACCAGGGACCCCTCGAGACCACCACCCAGCAAGAAAGCGCACGCGTAATTAGGATGCAGATATTGGAATTAGTTCCAGGAACTCTAATGCATATGTAACTCATTTCTCGGAAAAGTTATGACTATGCATAATCTCACTGTATATTAGCTGCCGCTTATAGATCTGGGGCACGCTCACCTTTGCGAAGCTATTCGCGTGTGTGCCCAGTGCTGCAATAAAGACTGCCTGCTTTCTAAACTCCAAAACGAGTCTTAGAGAGTTCCTCTGCCGGCTTTTACGGTAACATATCAACTTTAAGAATGTGAAAATTTCAGACAGTTCATATCATTCTTATTGAGCTCTAAGTTAAAATTATTAATATAATTTGTATTTACATTATTTTCCGGGATATGGACAGGTTTCAAAATACTTGCAGCTTTGGAACAGAACTACTTGTGTACTGTGACCTATGTAATGCAACGAAACACTGAAGGTTCATCAAAAGTATTTCTTCATGTGAATCAAAATAGGTATAGGAAATAACATTTCAAAAACTAAAACAAGAAAACATAATTAAGCAGAGAGAATTACTCAGTTCCATCAGTTTTACTGTTTTTCTCTCTAGCAATTTCCTGTCACCTTCATGATAAAGTCATAGTCTGTTTTTTTTTTTCTCCTTTCTAAGTAGTGTTCTCAACACTCCTTCACAAAGACTCCTTTTTTATGTGGTGTAATCCCAAAGACATTGTGTTAAGCCTGTCCAGCAATGACCCCACTGGAGGGTGTACACTGGATTCTAATACAGCATAACATGTCATGCATTTCATTCATCCTTTGCAGAAGTCCAGACCTATTCAGAGAATATATCAGGCATATACTTTAATTCAAAGCAGAAATGGCCTCACAACAATTCAAATTTCACATCAACATGTATTTGGAATTGCTAGTAAGTGATCATTTAGGTTTGCTCAACAGAATTAATAGGTGCATTTGCATGGTTTATCTTCAGAATCTTAAATTCTGTATCTTAAATTCTGAAGTCTCAGCTCAGGAATAATCATAGCTGACTCAATGGGATTTAGCATAGTCAACTGCAGGAATGACTATAATTCATACATAGACTATAACAAGTATATACATGAGAAAAATATATTTCTCTGCCTCTATACTGTGATATAAACAATTCATATCTTTTAATTTTACTACAGTCGGATCATCTGGAAGGGAACAAGTGTGCCACATAAGGTCTAGCAAACAGAAATTGAGATATTTAGGGGAAGATCTATGAATGTGCCAACTGCAGAAGCGATGACTATTCACAACTGAGAAATGCCCTCTGGTGGGTTTTTTGATGGATACATTTCATTCCTTTTTAGCGAAAAATGTACATGAAGTTATTTGAAAGAAATCTCAGACTGTTGTAGCTAAGGAAATAATCAAGGGCAATGAGTTTAAATATCAATTTGCAATGTTTTTTTGTGTACATTTGCAAGTTGTACCCAGAACAATCTTCTGCAGGGAAATACTAAATGTTGGTTTCCCTCAAGGCTTATTTTATCTATAACTTGGATTAGATTTATATGTTTCCTTAGGCAGATAACTAATTTGTCTCATTCATATTTCTATCAGGATGTTTGTATTAATTTTTAAATTGCAGTGATTTATCTTTTTCAGTGCTGTAAGCCATACTATCCGTTTAATGTGTAGTCTTGTCCACATATTTTAGCAGAATTATATGGTGAATCCTTGATCAATTAAAGGCAATGCTTCAAAAACTTCAGTGTGTCAGGATTTCCTCCATAGTCTTTGCCGGTCTCGGACCAGCCGGGATCGGGGCGACGCGCTGAATCATGACAAACTCGCTCAAGTTTGTTGAAGGGGGAGCACTGCCAAGAGCAAATGCTGCCGCACTGTGTGCAAGCTCCCAATTTATTCCACTTGTTTACATAGGTTTGTTTTTACTTCTACATCCTACTGACCTTCAGGTTTTGCCTGTTTACTGCTCACACGCTCACCACACTCTGCAGGTGGTGATTTTTACTGCTGTTTTTCACACAACATGGTGTTCCATAATGTTGCCTCAGTTATCCACAATCATTCTTCTAACCTCAAGGTCAGTTTACCTTTTGCTAACTACCAATACTTAATTCCCACATCTCCCCCTTCTTTGTTTTGCAGCTTCGTTTCCATGGCGATCATTGCAATCAGTTGCGGTTCGGCCTTTCGCACTGTGGACAGGAGGCGTCATACATGTCACAGGATGGCAAATCCTGTAATAGAAATCAAACATCCTAGGCCTGCTAAAACCCACATTCATAGGTTCAGACCTGCAAATTAATGCCTAGGGTTGAGCCATGATAAACTTTCACCTAACTCTCTCATGATGTCATCATGCGTTAATTTCTGAATCTCAGTTAATTCATGCTGTAATGAATTATGTTGCAGATTGCTTGTTTACTTGAGACAACTCAGAGTCACCCTCTTAAGGGCGAGTAAAATTGACTGGTAGCTGTAATTCTGTTCTGCTGATCGAGGATGCCAATTAAACTCAGACATCAGAGTGAAAAGAGTAGGCTGATTTTACTGTTAATGATTAAAGGTTATAACTAAGTACTACAAAAAATAAGCAGTAAGAAAAATACAGAATAGTACACTTACTTATTACTACATACAGTTAAACAAGGCAATGCACCTAATCATTACTACACGATGGGGAGAATAGTGATTAAAAAAGATACCTCACCACTTGCATACGTTACCATCATCCAGACCCGCAGTGGCTGGGCAGCCCCGGTTACAGCGAGGATTTGGAGAGCCTGTCCCGGCAAGTGGGAAATCCTACGCGGGGCGTCCACCCGTAGGTGAGGCATCCAAAGTCGCTGTGAGCGGGTCCAGCCTTATATACCAAAATCAGCAAGCCAGAATAGCTTGCATTTTTTTGAGCAGAAACTTCTAGTTTCATCCTCCTGTTGGATTCCACCCAGACCCTGGCCAGGGCTCGGGGGGGAGAACCAAGGGAGTTTCCAACAAGGCCAAACACTTGGGTTCTTAATCTTTAACACTGCTAAACAAAGAAAGATGGATACACATTCTCACAGAGTTTCATCTTTATTACTAATTACATTTTGTCTAAGCTACATCTTTCACTAGTGAGCATACATATTTCGTTCATGATCAGATACTAATAATTAATGTTAATGGTAATACAGATTTTACTAATTAGCAATTACTAATAATGGATAACATTTAGTTATGAGGTTCATCTAGAGGTCAACTTGTTTCAGGCCTGTTATTCAGGCCTTAGCACTACAAATTCAGATCTACATCTCAAAGAAAAAATTACTGTAAGCTTATGGCTAGATACATTGGCCATAGATAGACAACTAAAATAGTGAGGATCTGTAATGGTGATCTGATATCGGCCACTACTGTTGCTTATTCATGCCTCTTTTCCAGCCAATGAAATATATGGATGAGTTGCACAGATGGTCTAAAATACAGGTGCTGTTGTGGCTGCACACATACACCCCCTCCTCCTGTGGACATACACACAGGGGGGCATCCGCATACAATGTTATACTGGCAACATTCAAACAATATGACTGATTCTCTGTGTCTCGAGGAGGAAGCCAAGCTCCTCCAGTCCACTGTGTGTCATTATTGGCTACTGGTACATCAGGATCCCACCGCTGCCACCATCTCTTCTGCTTTCCGTTGTAGTTGTTTTAGACTGCCCCAAGTGATAGCTGCAGTCACCGAGTTCCTAGGGGAATGTAGCCTGCATGTCAATTCCTGCATCGTCAGTTGAGGGGTCTGGGATATTGGGTTGAAAGGTTGCTCCTTCCAGCTCACGATATGGCTTGACTTTCCTTGCCGGTATCCACCGAGGACCTGTGGGCGACAAAACACAAGCATACCCCCTCCCCCATACCAGCAGATCTACTGACCCTCTCCAGGTTGGGTCTCCTTCAGGATCCTTATACAAGACCCGCGGTTTAATTGTAGAGTCTGTTGTGGTGCTAAAATGACATTCTGCTGCTGTCAGGGCAAAACTATTTCTGTTTAAAAAATTAAGAGTATATAAAGCCTTTGCCAGCTGATTATATGGTTTGTCCAGAGAATTCCCCCTTCTTTGTTTTAAAATCAGGGCTTTTAGTGTAGCATGTGAACGTTCGACTATTGCCTGTCCTGTGGGGTTATGAGGAATACCTGTCTTATGCCGAATCTGTGTGGAACCCTCTTGATAACATGCACAAGTCTGCCACCTTCCATCTAAAATCCACTGTCATTCTCCAGGATTCGTCACTTTTTTTGACAGGCCATATCAGATTGTTCCGAGCTGTGGTGGTTGGCCTCAAAACTCCTACATCTAATAAATCTTTAATTGTCTGTGATATCTCTTCATGTCCTCCTGGAATTCTATACTGCTTCATTGTGACTAACTTAGCTGCAGCTGGAATCTGCACAGGAGGCATTTTTACTCTACCGACCATAACAGGTCTGGCACTAATACAGGGTTTAACTCCAAATTCATACCGACCATCAGAAAGATTTAAAGTTAGTCTTTTTAGAATGTCTATACCTATTATATATTCAGGAACGGGGGGAATCATGACTGAATACAATCGTCTTGGGAGGTTTCCTATTTCATTTCTATTTGTTTTTGTACAGCTTCAATTTGTTTTCCTTTCAAACCTGTGATAATTACAGGTTGTCCTTCAAATTTCCTGGGATTCCCATATATTAAGGAGGCCACTGCTCCAGTGTCAATCAGGGCATTTACAGTTTGCGGGGACCATAATATTGATTCCCCTCCCTTGCCTCCTGCAAAGGGCACAAGTCAGAAAACGGTGCCCAATCCTCTTTCACCTCCGGAACCATTGATCCACTCATGGGGGCCCTCCGTGAGCAGATGAAGGGTCCCGCTGAGGTTCGAGAAGGGGTGCCGTAGGCTGAGTTGTCCCTGGATTCTTAGTTTTAGAACTCTGCACTCTCTTGCTAGGTTTATTCAGCCCTCTCTGTGTATATATTCGCCACAGCTCATCAGTTGGAACACTGTCAATGTTTTCACGGGACATGCCATCTTTTAGCAAAGCCATAAACATTTCCTTACGAGAACTCCCGTTTTCACTGCCTTTAGGGCTGTCTTGAGTATCTTGATTCCCTGCACTCCCTCAGGGGGTCCACTCTCCAAGGTCACCCAGCTGTTGTATTTTTTCTGTCACATTACAAAGGGGATTTTCCATCTCATTAAATAAATGAGTCATGATTACATTTTTATATGCCAGTGGGGCAGCCTTAGTCAGTTTATTTCTCATGGTGACAGACAAAGGATGCTGCATCACAGTGTCAGCGTCTTTTATAAAAACTGCCGCTTTCACCCCTTTTTTTGGTATTACAAAAATAGGTGTGTTCCATGGGCTGTTAGAGGGTTCAATGTGTCCTGCTTCTAGATGTTCTTTAGTACAAGGCAGATGTATGATCTGTGGGTCAAGCCCTGCCAATGCTTGACATCGCTCTCGTCCTTTCTTTCCCAGGGCAGCACCCTGACCCACAACAGGTATATCCTGCATGGGGTGCAGTAATGGCTCTAACGGGTCTTTTTGTGGACTGTACTTGAGAAAGCCAACCTTCTAGTTGTGCATTCAGCTGGGTGCTGAGGCTGTGTCCCAGCTGCCGGCATGGCTGGCTCCCGGCAGAGCCCTCGGTTTGACATCTTGGTGCTGGAGCCGCCTCTGGTGTTTGGAGGAGGCGGTGGGGGATGGGTGCACGAGGAGGCTGCGGGTGGGGTGGCGTGAGCCAGGGGCTCGGTGCCAGGCTCGGCCGCAGGCAGTAGCCCCACGGAGGGGGGCGGCATGGGGACAAAGCCCAAGGCTGCCGCCAACTCCGCTCTGGCAGGTGGGGGGCGCGAATGCTGAGTACAGAGATCTACATACTCGGTTTTGCGATTGGAATACTGTGCTGGCCTTAATACCGTTTTTATAAGTGCCATCCAGTCCCATGGGAGCAATTGATACCCATTAGAAATTGCCTCCAATATACCTGTTGTAAATGAGCTTTGAAGCCCGTTCTCATTGAACGTTCCATAGTTCTTTAAAAACCGGGTATTGCAGGGGCTCATGCTGTGGCTGCTGGTTGGGTCTTAAGATTGCTGGAAACGCCACAGGGTCCCTATCTCTCAGTGCCTCCCTAAAATATGTCTCTAGCCTAGATCCTCCTCCCTGAATCTCTGCCGGGAACGCCTTGGTGGGGGAGGTGGAAAATCTGGAGGTACAGATTGTAGTTACTCATCTTTACCCTTTTCACCCCCTCTTGTTTCTCCCGGGGGAGCACTGGGAGTTACTTCTTTCTCTTGTCGGGATGGGGTACCAACAGTTTCTACTATTTCTCCTGCCAGTGGTTGTAAAGCCATGTAAATCAATCGCCATGTAAACAAGACAGAGGTAGGAACTACAACCCCGAGCTCTTTTTTAGTTTTAAACTCCTGTCCGACCTTCCACCATAATGCTAAATCAAGACTTCCGTCTGCCGGGAACCACGTACAATACCTCAAGATACAGCGCAGTAACTCATGCAGTTGATCGTCTGTTACTGAACATTGGGCAGCCTTCAATAGCTGCTTTAAAACTTGCATATACAGCTTTTGTTCCTTAGAAAACTCCGACCCCATGATTTAAGAGAAAGAGAAAAAAGAGAAAGAAAACCCCTTATGATTTAAGAGAAAGAGAAAAAGAGCCATATGCCAGCAGCTTCCCACAGACAGGCCCTGCTGTCTGGTATTCACCAGATAATTTAAGAGAAAGAGAAAAAGAGAAAGAAAACCCCTTCTGCTCTTACGTATGCCGGCAGCTTTCCCAAAGCCGGGTGCTGCTGTCTGGTACTTACCAGATAAATGAATACTGTAGTCCGGGCGTCACTTTCCTCCTTCGCACACGAGCACTCTGCTGTCTTCTTCAATTTCCCGTACGGCTCACACGGGGCACCACTTGCTGGTCTCGGACCAGCCGGGATCGGGGCGACGCGCTGAATCATGACAAACTCGCTCAAGTTTGTTGAAGGGGGAGCACTGCCAAGAGCAAATGCCACCGCACTGTGTGCAAGCTCCCAATTTATTACCGCTTGTTTGCATAGGTTCATCTACATCCTACTGACCTTTAGATTTTGTCTGTTTACTGATCACATGCTCACCACGCGCTCTGCAGGTGGTGTTCCAACCTGCTGCTTCTCACGCTCGCAACGTGGTGTTCCGTAATGTTGCTTCAGTTATCCACAATCATTCTTCTAACCTCAAGGTCAGTTTACATTTTGCTAACTACCAGTTCTTAATTCCCACATGACATTTCTGCCCAAACATCTTTTCTGGCTGCTTCCTGTGTACAGTCTGTAAGTGCTTTTGCTGTCCGTAAGAGAGCAGTGGCTCTGAAGCTAGAGATCTGCTGTGAAAACACAAAAAAAAGAGTACTCTGCCTTAATTAATTTGTCAATGTCTCTGAAAAGTGCTCTGAAGAGTCGGGGCATATAATCTGGCTGTTAAAGGCTCCCCTACCACAGTAGTACTGTAGTGCTAGCATTTATTTCTACTACTTGGTTGCAGCTATAAATACACCAAAATGAGCAGTATTGCCCTGGGTGAATTTCTAGTCATCTAGCTCAGGAAATAAAATTGAGTGTGGTGTATTTAAGCATTTTTTAGAGACTATGCTTTTACTGACACTTTTAGAGACTAGCTTTTACTGACACTGTCAGTAAAAAGTCTTTCCTGTAAATAGGAAAGTTAAAGCAATCTGATTAGAAATATGCTCTCTTACAGCATCACAGAAGTGTGGTTTCACTGGATGCGTAATAGTTTTTTAGGGAAAAGTATTGAAAGACTTCTGGAGTTGAGTTGTCTTTCTAATCATGTGCATTTGTCTTGCCATGAGCAAGCTAGAAAAGGATTGTACACTTAGCTATATGTTAAGATTAGAAATAGACAGTCCTTCAATGTTCACAGCACGTCTGTGAGAGTAAAGTTTTGACGTTGCTTCTTAAAAACTGCCCTTTCCCTTCAGCCTTTGACAGTTTATGGCTTTAATAAGATGAAATAATAGACTCAATAGGGAGCATAAATGAGAACACCGAAAAAGGAAAAAATGAAACCCTGAGATTTGTTTTTGCAGATCCGTTGTGGAGCCACAGCTGTAATGGTGGCTTTTGGTAAACATCCCTTAGCTTGGCAGGATCCCATCTGTTGGAGAGCTATGGAGGAAAGCTGCAGGAATCAGAAGTCATTCCCAGATCTGATCACTTCAAGGGAAGCTAAACCTTTGATAATCAGAACCAAAAAAATAGACTAAAGGAAAAGCAGGGGCTTTTTATTTAGATTTGATAGACTGGAACCTCCATAAAGTTCACCAGGGACTTGATTTTGCTCTTGATTCTCAGTGAAAAACGGTTGTCTGTGGTTGGGCAAGTGACAGCAAGACACTGAAAGAAACAAAGCAAATTGTTTGATGAAATGACAGCAGGAATTTATAGCTTGAGGCTCCTGCCAAGTTGGTGTCAAGTCAGATTTGAACCTGACATCTTCTGTAAATCCTTACCTTGAAAAAGTGCTTTTTAGCCAGTCCTGAACTGCAGCACTGTAATGGTTTAGCCCCTGCCGGGGTCTGAGACCACGCGGCCGCTGCCCCTCCCCCACAAAGGGAGTGAAATATAAAGCCCCAAAACTGAGATAAGAAAGGTTTAATACAACAGTGCAACAGCAACACAACAAACAACAACAATAACAATAACAGTAATAGTGATAGCAATGAACAGAGCAAAATCTCTACCAATAGAGCAGTGAGAGGACCAGATGTACAAACCCACGCGCCCCGCGCTCCCGCGCCAGGATGTGACATCCGCATGGGATCTGAATAACCCGGCTAGAGCTCCCCCCCACTGCTGGCGAAACTTAACCCTATCCTGGCTAAACCAGGACAAGCACTTATCATAATCATACTTAAGGCTGGCTGAGGGATTTGCTGCAGGATATGTCTGATTTCCAGCACTTCAGAAAGCACAGTTGAGTGCACTACTTCAAATTTCACAGTACCAGGAGTGGGTGTCTCATTCTTAGAAATTACTGCAGTTTATAAAACCTTTGTGCTGTGGCTGATGTAAGCCAAAACATCTTGCTAACATTTTTTTTTGTCTTGCTTTTTCATCTTGCTAAATATTTTTTTACTGAGAATAAATTAGGTCAGTGTCAATGTAGCTT
>MU210149.1:5425-23923 GCA_017315185.1 Bubo scandiacus
GGGGGGGGGCCCTCATCGCCCCGCAAAATATTTAATGGCGGAGGAGGAGGAGGTGGGCGAGGGCGTGATCTGCTTTTGCCCGTGAGGGGTTTCCTGCCTGCTATCGCCAACGCTGAGGCATCAGCTTCATTTGCCCCTTGGCCACAATCTCTCCCCTTCCTAACATTTTCTGGTTTCTCATCTTTCTTTTGCTCATCATTCGCCTCACATTCTGCTTTCCATTCCTTCAGGGTCTCGCTTAATAGACGCCATGTGGTTGCCAACTCACATGCCTCTTTTTGTCCTTTAGAGACCTCATCCAATATTTTCAATCCTACTGCTTGCCATGCACTCACACTGAATGCAGTAACTGTTGTGGCTTCAAAGCCTTGCATCTTACTCCATATCAAAATCTTTTTCAGGCTTTGTTCTGAGGTTTTAACCCCTTTTCTTTTTAATAGGGCTTTCCAGATAGACAAAATTGTCTCCTCTTCTTTTGTTAATTGCTGCCCCATAATTACAGTCCCGTTCCTGGTGGCTCACCTTTTTAGGTGTCAAAGTTCAGGTCCGGACCAAGCAGATTCCCTCTGCTCTCAGCTACACCGGGCTCTGTCTCCGCAGCTCTTCCCACCGCCGTTATACTTCTCCGCAGGTCTCCCCGCCGCAGAATACGTCACCTTTAAATGATCACTTCACCCGATCACGTCGGGGTCATCATTTGTCGCAGTAGAGACGGACACGACAAACATCAGATTGTGTGAAATGACCAAAATGGCTGCAAAAGCCCCTTTATTGTTCTAACAAGCCTTTTTATAACCTTCTTCAAAGTAGGTGTTCATACAGGATTGGTTTACTTTAGTAATTAACAGTTCACCATTGGGTGATAGTTTCTCGCCTGAATCGTCAGGACAGTTCTTCCTTTCTTAGTTCTCTAATCTTGTTTCCATGGCACTTCTTGGGACTTTCTGGCCTCTCACGGATACACTGGAATCTCATCAAGGTTAAATTCTTCTTCAGTTAGACTAGAGGCAGACCCGCTGCCTCCCCCGACAGGGCACTAAACTAATCTGGTTGGTTTGGTTTTGGCACATACTGGGTCTGTTGCTGATTAGTCTGGAGCCAGCTGTGTGTCACAGTTTGGACCTCGATCTCCTCCCACAAATGTCACCCCTGCACCTCTCCCCACTAACAAAATCTTGCCAGTCATGCCCCATAGGTTATCTTAACAACTTCATGTCATAATACTGATCCTGTGCAGAACCAGGGTAGAAAAGCATAATAAAATTTGCCTTGTTACTGAATCCCCCCAAAGAAACTATTTTGCTTCTGTTTATGCTGTTCTTCCAGAAGAATATGGAATATTGGTACTTGAACCACAACCCTTGATATCAGAGAGCCTAATCATTGAGACTGATCTGGATGAAACATTTCTATTCTTAATATCTTACAAATTATTAGGCTCTGTAATTAAAATCTGTATCCTTTGATGTCTGAAAACTTCTACACTATGGCAGTTTTCTCACTTAAAATTTTGCAGCTGAGTTTTTCAAATTAGCTGAGTCAGGATGTTTTAAAGAAATAGTCAGTGTTAATCATCTGGTGGTATGAAAATATGGAAATCTTCATGAATATTATTTTATGATAGAAAAACAAAGGTTTATGATTAAAGCCCTGCAGCCACTGCAAAGAATTATCAGAAACAGCATGGTATCTAGAATCAGTGTTTATGCTAACTGCTTTAGGATAACAAAGACCAAAACCCTGTTTATTTCATACCATTGGTAAAGGTTGCCTCTACCTTTCTGGAGCAAGGAAGCCTGAATGAGACTGCAGGAAATTCACTACAAAGTTTGATTTCAAGTATGATTTAAATATCTAGTTTTCATACCTAAAGCAAGCATGTCCTTAGACAGGACAATGTACTGGGATGGAAAAGAGGGCTAGAGCGGCATAGGATAATATATAGGGGCTGGCATATGAATCATAGAATCATAGAACCGTTTAGTTTGGAAAGCAAACCATTTCACTAGACGCAGTACTCCAGGTGGGGTCTCACGAGAGCAGAGTAGAGGGGGAGAATCATCTCCCTTGATCTGCTGGCCACACCTTTTTTGATTCAGCCCAGGATATGATTGGCTTTCTGGGCTGCAAGCGCACATTGTCAACTCATGTACAATTTTTCATCCACCAGTACATCCCCAAGTCCTTCTCTGCAAGGCTGCTCTCAATCCATTTGACCCACAGTCTGTACTGATACTGGTGATTGCCCTGATGCAGGTGCAGGACCTTGCACTTGGCCTTGTTGAACTTCATGAGGTTTGCATGGGCCCACTTTTCAAGCTTGTCAAGATCCTTCTGGATGGTATCCCTTCCCTCTAGTGAATCAACTGAGCCATTCAGCTTGGTGTCGTCTGCAAACTTGCTGAACGTGCAATCATATGGAGTGCATGTGTTGTCTATTCTCTGGTTTTGACTTTGAGTGTAAAGTGGACTCCACAAAGAAACCTACAATACATGTGACAATTTGTTTGGATTAAAATGAATTAACACAGTCTTTTAGATCACCCTGTGCAACAGTGCTCTCCTAACGCCTAGTCCCTCCTTGTGTCTTCATTCCATCTATACACACTGCAACATCCACCAGTCATCCTGGTTAGTGATTCATAACCCCTGGATGACTATCAGTTTCAGACTATCTATCTGCCCTGCCAGACTAGCTGGTGCCCCCCACTGGTTGCTTTAGAAGATTAGTACTCACAAGTTGACAGCTAAATAACTTCTTCATAGCTATTAGAAACTCCAGAAAGCAGCTATCTCCTCTTACATAAAACCAGACCTATTATAAAAGAAAAATGTCTTTATCTCTAATGACCCTAGAAAGTTCTGGAATTCCTTCCAGCCTCCACAGATAAAGCTAAGAACTCAGCTATTGGGGTGGCAGTGGTTGTAATCTTACACTTCACAGTTGGCTAAATCTTTCTAAGCCATTATGTGTAATGCTTATGCTGTTAAAAGATTGTCTTATGATAAAACTGCCATTTCTAAAGTATTTTCAAATTGCAGTTCATTATGGACCCTGATCTTGCAGACTCTGATGCCATTTAGCTTGGCTCTATTCATCATGTGATATCATCAGGTAATTGAATACCTGCATGTAAAAACAGAAACAGGTGAAGCTTTGTGGGCTCTGAAGCACATGTACTTACCTGAAGGACTACTCGATTTTAGGGCCAGTACTCTTTAATGTTTTTATAAATGATCTGGACGCAGGAGTCAAATGTACATTACGTTTGCTGACGACACTAAACTAGGAGGAGCTGTGGACACCTTCGAGGGTAGAGAGGCCTTACAGAGAGATCTGAATAGACTAGAGAGCTGGGCAATCACCAACCATATGAAATTTAACAAGAGCAAATGCTGGATTCTCCACTGGGGACAGGGTAATCCTGGTTATATGTACAAATTGGTGGATGAGAGGCTAGAGAGCAGCCCCCCAGAAAGAGATCTGGGGGTTTGGGTTGATGGCAAGTTGAATATGAGTCGACAGCGTGCCTGGCAGCCAAAAGGGGCAACCATGTCCTGGGGTGCATCAAGCACAGCATAGCTGGCCGGTTGAGGGAGGTGATTGTCCCACTCTACACTGCACTGGTGTGGCCTCACCTCGAGTACTGTGTGCAGTTTTGGGTGCCTCAATATAAGAAAGACATCAAGCTATTGGAGTGTGTCCAGAGGAGGGTGACTAAGATGGTGAAAGGCCTCTAGGGCAAGATTTATGAGGAATGGCTGAGGTCACTTGGTTTGTTCAGCTTAGAGAAGAGAAGGCTGAGGGCTGACCTCATTGCAGTCTACAACTTCCTCAAGAGGGCCAATGGAGAGGGAGGTCATGATCTCTCTCTCTGGTGGCCAGTGATAGGACACGAGGAAATGGAATGAAGCTGTGTTAGGGGAAGTTCAGATTGGACATTAGGAAAAGGTTCTTCACTGCAAGGGTGGTCAGTCACTGGAACAGGCTTCCCAGGGAAATGGTCACGGTACCAATCCTGTCATAGTTCAAGGAGTGTCTGGATGACACTTTGAGTCATATGGTTTAGTTTTAAGTAGTCCTGCAAGGAGCAGGGAGTTGGACTCTGATCCTTATGGGTCCCTTCCAACTTGAGATATTCTATGATACTCACCTAAGCAAGGGTTTGCAGGATCTAGTCTTTCATTTATATGGTATTTTCCCAAATGGGGTTTTCACAAATTGCATATGCAGTAAAAATGAGTATCAATCACTATGATCATCTTGTTATGGATCGGACTGCATTGCATTATGTAGCACCGTCTATACTGTTTTTAAAAACAGTGTGACTGGAACCCCCTGCTCTTGACCCCTGGTAATATGGCTAGCATACTTATGGTAATAAGTAATGCTTATTTTATAAGGCAAAAGGCCATTCTCTTTCACCAAGCTGGTCACATATTAGTCCCCTTTCCCTTCCTTATCAGGCCCTGAAGGTCCTGTGAACCAACTAAACAAACCAAGCAGATTTCTTCTTCCCCTCCCTGTCGGCCTCAAGGTTCCTGGGCACCATGCCAACTACTCTCCTCCTTACTGGCCTTGAAGGTCCCAGGCACCTGTCCAACCAGGTGGTGGTGATGACCCTGTCACAGAACAGGGAAGCGTAACAGCACACAGAGCACTGTCTATAAAATCAAGCAGTTACAAGTCCTAAGTGGGAACTTGGCCGGGAACTGCTGCTGGACAGTGAAACCCGTGATCCCCCCAGTGGCCAGGGGCACCTCCACCATCATCTGCTTCCTCTGAGAATTGAGTAACTCCTTTTCTTTTATGTGTTTTCAATTCTAGATTATGACTGTTATATTGATATGGCAAGCCAAGTATTAAGATTTGACCCGATCTGCAGAGGGTCCAGGTGATTAAAAGCCATAAGCTAAGCTGTGCTATAAAATTTTGTGCTACACTACTTATAAAACTGTACTACACTGATTCTGCTTATAGAAATCCTGTGCTATTCTGATCATAAATTCTAAGCTATACTAATCATAAAAGTTCTGTTAAGAAAATAAAGCTTTAATTGTAGCTACAACTTAGTGCTGTCATCGTTATGCCAAGGATCCCCAAAAGAACCTGCCTGTCCCCTTAGTGTCAGGTGACACAGAGAATAAAAAAATACCAGACAATTACAAAAAGAGCATTTCTGAGAATCATTAGGGAATGGACTTCAAAAGGTCACTGGGTAAATTTATGCTTCATGAAGGCCTTCAGCAGTTTTCATCACTATATAGCCAACCCCCACACCTGAGTAAGAGAATATCTATTGTCATGTGGCAGACTTGAATTCAAGTCATATCATAAAATTTAATACAATTGCTGTGTATTCAAAAGCTAATAGGAACTATTCTTTCTTATTCCAGGTCTCAGTTTTCTTCTTGGTTTCTTCCTGTGCAGGCTGACAAAAGCTGTATGAAAAAAAAAGGGAGAAGGCCTGAATTCCGTTTACCTTACCAAGCTAAAGAGTATTTTACCTTTGAAACAAGTTTTTAGTCTAATTTCTTAAATACTACTTCAAACATGTAAACCAAAAGTCTGACTAGGAGGAGTAAACAAGCACTGGCCACTTTAAAGCCATGACTGCAAGTTGACAACTACCAATCAGGGAAATGAACTGGGATGATTTTATTCCAGTAACTTCTGTTTCTTTAGGCTTTTCTGCTATCACTTTCTCCATCTCTTTCTTCATTTTGATAAAGATTGTTTGGCCTGCAGGTAACATGACTGTTTTGCTGCTACCCTCAGGTAACTAGTTTTAGATATCTGCATAGTTAAATCTCAAGGCATTTTGGACATCTCCATACAGAAACATCATAAAGCAGGGAGAAGAAAGGGAAAATAAATTAATTCAGAGTAAAAAATCAGAATCACATCCATCACCAATTTTCTCTTTTCCATCCTTAGGAAATATTTTAAATTGTAGATTTCATTTTGATATTAAATATAACTGGATCCTTCATTATCCTTAATGTACAGTGTATTTACTTGGCATTTGTTCTTCAGGTAATCATTGACACTGCTGCTTTTCATTCCAATTAGTTAAATACATCTCATCTTCTTAACGTTGTTGTTCTACTTTTTTCAGGCATATTTTCAAGGTTTGAATCCCAACATAGATTCTTCAGAGTCTTTAACTACCTTGAAAGCAATCCTCTCAGCAGCTGAGGAAAATAAATCATAGACCTGGGAGGGGTTTTTTCTCTCCCTGAAAAGTATTTGCACAAGCAACAGTACTAATTTTGCAGTCTGGATAAATATGTATTATGCAGTAGTCCTCTCTGATTTAGAACATCCATTTTGCAAGTGCCTAATTGGTCCTGTCTTCTTGGAAAATCAAATGATCTTCCTTCTTCATGATGGTAGTGCAAGACATGACAGTGAATTTCTGTTATCTCAGAAGGAGCCTGGACCTGTGTTGACTGACATCTCCTTCCATGCTTTGCTGGCATTCGTGGTTTTGCAATCTGCTAATGGCAGCATTTGTGTCCTGCTCAAGAATCAGAAGAATTAAAACTTACACTTCATCTTCTTTGCTCCTTGGGACTTTTGGATTATGAAGATATTCAGAGAAGATTATTAGATTTATCAGATGCTCTTGTTAGTCTGAGCTTTCCTATCACAGAGAATGAAAACATATGTGTCACTCAGACGTGGCAGACAAGTGACTTAGATTTGTAAATCCCAAACGGAGTGGAAAACGGTGAGATAAGTCTCAAAGTCCAGACATTTATTAACTTCCCACAACGTACTAATTGGACACATGATAAATAGCTAAGTATATAATGAGTTATGGAAAGCAATATAGTATGACTTGCATTACTTAATGGTAGTGAGGGAAAAAGAAAAAAGAAAAGGGAGATAGAGAGAACAGAGAAATAAAGATCACCGGTCCAAGTTCCTTCACTGGTCCCATCTGAGTGCATCAGGGATGCATCCATCTTCTTCACTTCTTCGTGTGTTCTTTTTTCTTTCTCCCTTTCACTCCTCGCCCCCCCTCAATTTATACCCACTTTCCTTGGGTCTATCCCCTAGGTCAACCCACATACCTACGTATCCCATGTATGGGGAGGGGTAAGGTGCTTCATGGGATGATGTAATTAGCATCATCTTGTTAATCATTATTAGCATATGCAGGGGTGTCAACTTTAATATGCATTTCGTGGATAATGAAGCAAAGGTCATTCACTGGACAGATGGCCCTTGAAACTTTACAAGATGCCCCAGAGCAGAACCATACTGCCTTCACAGGGCTCCCTTCTCCACCCCATCCTGTGCTATCCAGGCAGCCTTATCAGCTCCAAACTCCAAACTATCTATCCCTTGACTATAGTTTCGCTATTTGCGAGTGTTAGAGATATTCCTCGGCTTGGAGGACAGGACAGGAGATATGGTGTGTTGTGTTGGATTGTTGGGTGCCAAAACCAGCTCAGGTTGGATCACCGCTGCACTTGTCTGGTACCTTACAAGGTTCATCCTCCATTGATTCAGGTGGTTCCTGCTATGGTATTTTTGACATACAACTATCATAGAATCATTAAATGATTTGGGTTGGAAGAGACCTTAAAGATCATCTAGTTCCAACCCCCCTTCCATGGGCAGGGACACCTTCCACTAGACCAGGTTGCTCAAAGACCCATCTAAGCTGGCCTTGAACACTGCCAGGGAGGGGGCATCCACAACTTCTCTGGGCAACCTGTGCCAGTGTCTCACCACCCTCACAGTAAAGAATTTCTTCCTCATATCTAATCTAAATCTACCCTCATTCAGGTTAAAACCATTACCCCTCGTTCTATCCCTACACTCCCTGATAATGAGTCCCTCCCCATCTTTCCTGTAGCCCCCTTTAAGTACTGGAAGGCCACTATAAGGTCTTCCCAGATCCTTCTCTTCTCTAGGCTGAACAACCCCAATTCTCCCAGCCTCTCCTCATAGGGGAGGTGCTCCAGCCCCCTGATCATCTTCATGGCCCTCCTCTGGACCTGCTTGAGCAGGTCCATGTCCTTCTTATGTTGGGGGTCCCAGAGCTGGACACAGTACTCCAGGTGGGGTCTCACAAATATGGAGTAGAGGGGGAGAATCCCCTCCCTCGACCTGCTGGCCACACTTCTCTTGATGCAGCCCAGGACATGGTTGTCTTTCTGGGCTGCGAGTGCACATTGAAGGCTCATAGTCAGTTTTCCATCCACTAATACCCCCAAGTCCTTCTCCGCAGGGCTGCTCTAAGTCCACTCTTTGCCCAGCCTGTATTTGTGCATGGGATTGCCCGACCCGTGTGCAGGACCTTGCATTTGGCCTTGTTGAACTTCATGAGGTTTGCACAGGCCCACCTCTCTAGTCTGTCAAGGTCCCTCTGGATGGCATCCCTTCCCACAGCGTATTGACTGCACCACACAGCTTGGTGCCATCAGCAAACTTGTTGAGGGTGCACTCAATCCCACTGTTCATATCAACAACAAAGATGTTAAACAGCACTGGTCCCAATACTGGCCCCTGAGGAATGCCACTCATCACTGATCTCTACTTGGACATCAAGCCATTAACTATGGCATCATACAATTCTAATCATGGGTTATTTTCCCCCAAGGTTAAATCTCCTTGAAGTACACACCGGATCTCCCCATCCTTCCTTTTTACCCACCAAGTGCACCCAGGTTTGCTTTTCCCAAGGAAGGAGCAACCCACACTACCTTTCCCAACCAGTTCCCTATGCACACTATGGGAACCTTTATCTCC
This sequence comes from Bubo scandiacus, assembly GCA_017315185.1. NCBI lineage: Eukaryota > Metazoa > Chordata > Aves > Strigiformes > Strigidae > Bubo > Bubo scandiacus. The sequence continues at coordinate 14,193 of MU210149.1, forward strand.
TTCCAAAGTACGTAGGAGTTTAATTTGGGCAGAGACTCTGGTGTTAACTAGACAAGTGGCTTCTGCTAAATTTTCATCCCAGTGCTTAAATGTCCCAGCAGCCATCACTCTCAGTATAGTCCATTATACCATTCAATATTCTCAGAGGCTGGTGCATGATAGGGGATGTGATATACCAAATCAATGGTGTGTTCCTCAGCCCAAGTGTCTATGAGGCTGTTTTGGAAATGAGGCCTATTGTCTGATTCAATTCTTTCTGGCATGCCTTCTCACCACAAAACTTATTTTTCAAGGCCCAGGATGATGTTTCAGGAAGTGCTATGTGTCACAGGGTATGTTTCCAACCATCCAATGGTCACCTTCACCATGGTAAGTACATGACGCTTTCCTTGGTGGGTTTAGGGCAGTGTGAAATAATCAATCTGCGAGGTCTCCCTGTATTGATATCTCAGTCAGTGTCCTCCATGACAGAGAGGTTTTAGCCACTTGTCTTGCTTGATTATGGTGCATGTTTCACCTTCATGGCTAACCTGTGTGACGATACTGATGGTCAAGATCACCTCTCAGTTATGACCACATCTGCATGTTGCATCCCTTCCTAGATGTCCTAATGTGTCATGGGCCCACCAAGTTATGAATAGCTCACCCTTATGTTCCCAGTCAAGGTCCACCTGAGCCACTTCAATTCTGGCAGTCTGGTCTACCTGCTCATTATTTCAATGTTCTTCAGTGACTTAGCTCTTGGGGATGGGAGCATCTACATGATGTACCTTTATAGCAAGACCTCTCTACCCAGGCAGCAATGTCTTGCCACAGTGCAGCAGTCCAAGTGTGTTTAACTGCGCTGCCAGTTGGTCTACTTCTACTGCTGTAGCCACCCCCACAGAGCATTTGCCACCATCCATGAGTCAGTATAGAGATAGAGTACTGACCATTTTTCTCATTCAGCAATCTCTAGGTCCAGTTGGAAGGCTTTCACTTCTGCAAACTGTACTGATTCAACTTGTCATGTAGGACTCCACACAGCAGCTTTCTACTTCTGATGGTTTTCCACAATATGACAGGATCCATCTGTAAACAGGGTGTCCTGGTTTCGGCTGGGATAGAGTTACTTTTTTTTTTTCTTAGTAGCTAGAATAGTTCTGTGTTTTGGATTCAGTATGGGATTTGGTATGAGAAGAATGTTGATAATACACTGATGTTTTCAGCTGTTGCTAAGAGATCAAGGACTTTCCAACTCCCCTTGTCCTGCTAGTGTGCAGGTGTACAAGAAGCTGGGAGGGAGCAGAGCCAGAGCACCAGACCCAAATTAGCCAGTGAAAGATTCCATATCCTGTAATGTCATGCTCAGTATATAAAGGAGGGCTGGCCAGGAAGGACGGGGTTCTCTCTCGCTTCCAGGATTGCGGTTTTCGGATTTTGTTTTTTTGGGACCTCTAGCCAGGAACAGGCTGGGTATCAGTCAGCAGGTGGTGAGCAATCACATTGTGCATTACCCGTTTGTACTTTCTATTATTGTTATTGTTTTATTTTATTTCATTTATTAAACTGTTTTTATCTCAACCTACGAGTCTCCCTTTACTCCTCCATTTACTTTCCCATCGCCCAGGCAGGGGAGGGTGAGCAAGAGGCTGTGTGGTGTTTGGCTGCTGGCTAGGTTCAAACCACGACAAGGGCATATTGCTTTTCATTCTCTGGTAGTTGGGCCTCTTGTGCATGGGTCACCTCCTCAGGCAATGCTCCAAAATCTCTGAGTTCTGGCCAGTCCATGATCACTTACAGGATTCCTGAGCAGTTTTAGTTCTCCATTAGAGTCTGTTGCATGATCAGTGCTGCCACTTACTCCATGTAGCATCAATCGCATGATGTGTAGTGGGGATCATCCCTTTGAACATCCAGCCCAGCACAGGCAATCAAGGTGCCAAGAGGAGATGTGCTTCTGTCCTGAGTACTTCTGAAGTGGCTTGAACCCCTTCATATGCTGCTAACATCTCTTTTTCAGCTGGGGTGTAGCAGGCCTTAGAAACTCCATACCCTCAGCTCCAAAACCCTAGCGGTTGACCTTAAGTTTCTCCCAGTGCTTTCTGCCAGAGCCTCCAAGCGGGGCCATGCTCCCCAACTGTGGTATTGCACTGGGTCTGGATGGGATGGAGTTAATTTTCATCACGGTAGCCCATATGGTGCTATGTTTTGCATCTGTGACTAAAACAATGTTGATAACGCACCAATGTTTTGGCTATTGCTGAGCAGTACTTGCTTTCTCTTTTTCCAACTCTCCCAGCAAGACAGTTGGGGGTGTGCAAGAAGTTGGGCGTAGACACAACAAGGACAACTGACCAAAACTGACCATAGGGCTATTCCACGGCACATAACATCATGCTGAGCACTAAAAACAGAGGAGAGGGAACTTTTGGGGAAGGTAGCCATTCCCCAGAGACTGGTGTTGGGGAATTTTTATTGTACCCTTTGAGACAAATTAAAAACACATTTGTGCTTAAGTATAAAGACATTTAATGAACAATCCATTGGATGGAGTTCTACCACCATAAGAGGTTCTACAAGGAGTGTGCAAAGATGTGGCATGAGCTCATTCCTTATATATACTTACAACTGCATCAATCATGTGAGCATCAGCATCAGGTGCCTTATCCCTGTGTTTGGCTCATCTCCCAGCACCAGTTCTGTTTACCAAAAGTCACCCCTGAGCACTTTCTACAAGACCATACTGTGGCATTTCTTATCTCATCAGCAAAACTTCACTCCCTTACAGGGAGTCATTCTGTCTCTGGCATTCCTGCTTCCAGACAGTTTAACCCCTTCTGCAGTTGGGCCATCTTGCCTTCCATACCAGATCATTCCTTGGTCAGGAATTGCCATTGCTGAGCAGTTACAATTTGAAATTCCCCTTCACTGGCTGGGCATCAGTCTACTTGTGGGAAGTGATGAGTGACTGCCTTTGCATCACTTGTTTTGGTTCTGTTTGTTTGTTTTTTCTTTCTTCTTCCTCTTTCATTCAATTATTAAACTATATCTCAACCACTTGTTTTCTTGGTTTTGTTCTTCCTATTCTCTCCTTGGTCCTGTTGTGGGAGTGAGTGGCTGTGTGGTTCCAAGTTACTGACCAGGGTTAACCCACAACAGGTGTAACACATTTCTCACATCTTGTCCTGTCTTGACTGACCCAAGGGCTACTGCACAAAATACCTCCTGTTTGATCTGCTCAAAGGCTTGCTGTTGCTCAGGGCCCCACTCAATATAATTCTTCTTTCAGTTCACTCCATAGAGAGGGCTCACAAGCTTACTGCAACCCAGAATATACATTCTTGAGAAAACCACAATGCCTAGAAAAGCTTGTGGGGTTTTTTTGTTAGCTAGTGGGAACATAGTTGTTAGCTTATTGATCACATCCCTTGGGTTGTGACATCATCCATTTTGCCATTTTATTCCCAAAAACTGGATCTCTTGTGCAGGTCCTTTGACCTTACTTTGTTTAATGGCAAAACCAACTTTCAGAGGATCCAGAGTATACTTTTCCCTTTCTGAAACACTTCCTCTTCTGTGTTGCCCCACATGATGATGTCATCAATATATTGAATGTGTTGAGGGGCTTCCACCCCTGGGGCAATTGATCCCATGTGTATTGGACATCCCTCCTCCATATGAAAGCAATCTGTGACCTGCATTCTACTGCCAAAGGAATTGGAAAAAAAATGCATTGGCAATGTCAGTTGCAGCATACCACATGGTAGCCTGCAGTTCCAGTTCATATTGTATTTCTAGCATATCCGATACAGCAGCACTCAACGGTGGCATGACTTCATTCAGGCCATGAATGTCCCCTGTCAGCTTCCACCCTCCATCAGACTTTTGCACTGGTCTTTGTGGTTGCATTGTCCGGACTGATACAGAGAAATGATTACTTGTTTTAAGACTTATTTACTTATTTACTTATAGAAAACTGCTTAGCAACTTATATACTTACTTCTAGCAAGTTATAGTATTACTTATAGTATTTTTTTAATATTACTAAGAATCCTGCTTGCCCAGACTGTTCTGTGGAATTTTACCAAGGACTACTGTGTCCATCAAAACAAAGCAGTTTACTGTAAAAATCTACCAAGAACTGCAGTGTTCAGCAAAATATCATGGTTTTGTCCTTGGGGAACAGGTGTGCTCTAACTAGTTGGGCCTCGGTAATAAGTAAAGATAGCCATATATGGATTGTAGAAGTTTCATTGGTTCCCTTAAATAAGATAGGATGAGTAAACCAGCTGAAAAACATTTTTGTTGTTCAAGCAATTGGCTAAGACAATCTGCGCATGTTCCGGGAAAAAAAAACAACGTGAGAAAGACTACGAGCCTTCCTCCCAAAGATCCCCGAAGACGCCCCCCAGGAGGCAATGCGCAGGTGCAAAGAGAACATAAACTGCCTCTAGAACTAACCCAGCCTTACTCATGCATATGTATGTTTGTGTTATGTAATCAATGAATATGTATATCCACACTCTATAAGTTTTTGGTAAAATGTGTGGTGGGTGTGCAAGCTTTGTGGAGAAATCCCCTTGCACCCCGGCACCAGAGTAAACATACCTGCTTTATAACTCTATTTGAGTTGTAGAGTCTTTTTTCCGCGAATAATTGGCACCCCAGATGGGACCCTCTCTGTCCGGCTGCAGGACCGGCTGAGAGGGGGACATTCTAGGCGCGCCCCGAGGTTTCTTTCTTGGAGAACCTCCCTCGCTTTCCCGATTTCGGCAGGGGCAGACAAGGACCATCTATTGGCGGGTCAGGTATCTTGGAGAAAGGGGAGATCTGTAAGTCGTGAGGAGACGTCCTACACGCCTTTGTGCTCGCCCCTGGGGTTGGGGTGCGAGTCCCCAAGTAGAGTGGTAGTGCGCCCGTGGGTGGCAGGGTGGTTTCAACACTCTGACCACATTGGTATCCTGGGTCGATCTGGGTACTCCTAGTATGGGGGTATGGGAGTGGTGTGGCATTGCCGTGTTACCATCAAATGTAAAATCTGGTACCGTTTCTAATAACTTAGTCGATATTGATCAGGTGTGGATTTGTGGTAAACGATAAACGGCAAAGGGCTCATGGTATATGTTTTATGCTTTTAGCTTTGATTTACGGCTTTTATGATTTAGCAATTGTTGTAATTGGTGTTTTGATGTTTGTAGTATTTGTCATTTGATGTTGTGTGGGTAATAAGTGTAAGGGGCCCCTTTGTGTGGTTGTGTGACTGTTCTGCGGGTGTGAGACGCAGCCCAGCTGCAGCTGCGGAGTGCGGAGTTCTCTGACCCGCAGTTCCATTTTCCCGCGAGGGAAGTGGCCGGAGAGGAACGAAGCGCAGGGCAGACTCTGTACCAGTGGGGGGGTAGTGCAGGACAAGTGACCATTCCTTAGTACAGAGCGCCCTAGTGCCCGCCCGCTGGGTCATCAGTGCTGCCTGTTTGTTCGGGCTCAGTGTTTTAAGTGTCAGAGGTGAAATATCTCCTCTAGCGGGAGGCAGTAACTCTGTGTTAATTGTTGTCTTGAATTTAGGTGCGCACTCTGTGGGGAGAGTGCACCCTTGTACCATCTGCCTGAGGGGAATATTGTCAGCTTAATCAGGTAGCGTTTTAAGGTAAAGTAGACGAGATGGGAAGCGGCCAGAGTGGGGGAATAGTCAAAAAGAGTCCCCTAGGCTGTATTTTAAACGCTGGAAGAAGATAGGGGGAGCTCCAGGCCCAAGTGTGAATAAAAAGACACTAATCAAATATTGCAATCAGTGGTGGCCCCTATATAAATTAGATGAGGGGGAAAATGGCCCCCTAATGGGTCCTTGAATTATAACACCCTGCTATAAGTGATGCTGTTTTAAGGAGGGATGAAGTCTCCTATGCAGACATGTTTTTCACCCTCTGAGACCATCCTCAATATCAAATAGACTGTGGCCTGGCACCCCCACGAGATCCAATAGTGCTGGCACCGGAAAAAGAAAATAAGAAGGAAGGGAAAGAGAAAAGGGCCGAAATAAAGGATTTACCAGAGTACTATAAACCAGTGGTAGGAAGCCGGCAGGAGGAGAGTGAAAGTTTGGAGGAGCCAGAGCCAGGCTCCCCGCCTCACAGCCCCGTATCAGAGACTGGGATGGGAGAAGTGAGCGGTGGTGCCAGCTGCTCTGAGAGAGGCCATAGGGCCGGATGGGGGGGGCCTGTCAGAATAAAAGTCCCATTCACTTCCTTTGATCTCGAAACTTGGAAAAGTGCAGCGAAGGGGTATCGAAGTGACTCTGTTGGGGTGACCAAGCATTTTCAGTTTCTAATAAAACACCTGCGCTGGGACCCCAACAGAGGAGCCCATATGAAAGAGGAGGAGCTGAAACTGCCAGAGAGTAGGAATTTGGAGACATTGTTGTCTATAGAGAGCATATACCAATAAGAGAGGAGGACATCTGCATCCTGTTGTAGCAAACCCATATACACTATTAATTAGATTAGTACCAGAATTGGCTCAGTTTACCCTACTGGACCTAAAAGACGCCTTCTTTTGCTTGCCTTTGAGCTCCAAAACTCAGTTATTGTTTGCATTTGAATGAGAAAACACGGAATCCAGAAGGAAGATGCAATTAACATGGACTGTGCTACCCCAGGGGTTTAAAAATAGCCCCACTGTTTTTGGAAACCAACTAGCTAAAGACCTGGAGCAATGGGAGTGACCGCATGGAATCAGGGAAGTTCTGCAGTATGTAGATGATTTATTAATAGCCACAGAGACTAAAGAAATGTGCATAACATGGAGTATTAGTTTATTAAAGTTTTTGGGACTTAATGGTTATCAAGTCTCTCCACAGAAAGCTCAAGTAGCTCAGCAGCAAGTAACCTACCTGGGATACGAGGTCACAGCTGGTCAACGGACCCTAGAACTGCAAGGAAGGAGGCCATCTGTCAGACCCCTTGGCCACAGACAGCTAAAGAGCTCCACTCCTAAGAATGACCAGATGGTGTCGCCTGTGGATATATAACTATGGACTCATGGTAAAACCCCTTTATGAACTATTAAAATCAAATCTGAAAACCCTCACTTAGAATGGAAAGGCGAACAGAGCATTCTGTCAGCTAAAAAAAGAAGCTGGTGGATGCCCCTGCTTTGGGTTTACCAGACATCACTAAGCCTTTCTGGTTATCCTCCTACAAGAAACAGGGAATAGCCCTAAGGGTCCTGGCCCAAAATTTGGGACCAGATAGGAGGGCAGTGGCATACTTCTCTAAACAACTCGATGAAGTAAGCAAAGGATGGCCTGGCTGCCTGAGGGCAGTAGCAGCAGTAGTTCTAAATATCCAAGAAACACGAAAATTTACATTGGGCCAAAAAAAAAAAAAAAAAAAAAAAATCACAGTACTAGTATCCCACACAGCGTCTGCAGTACTAGACATGAAGGGAGGACACTGGCTTTCACCCCAAAGGTACCTGAAATACCAAGACCTCCTAATGGAACAGGATGATATAGAAATAGAGGTTACTAATATTGTCAACCCAGCTTCTTTTCTCAGTGGAACCACAAGAGAACCAGTGACACACGACTGCCTGGAAACAATTGAAGCAGTTTATTCCAGCCGGCCAGACCTCAAGGAGGAACCATTAGAGGACGCTGATGAATCCTGGTATACGGACGGGAGCAGTTTTGTTCGACAAGGTATCCGCAAGGCAGGATACGCGGTGACCACCGAAGATCAGGTAATAGAATCTAAAGCTCTTCCTCCAAATACCTCAGCACAAAAGGCAGAAATAATAGCTCTAACATGGGCACTGGAGATGGCCAAGGGTATGAAAATTAATATATGGACGGACTCTAAATACGCTTTCAAAGTGGTCCATGCTCATGGGGCAGTGTGGAAAGAGAGAGGACTCTTGTCTGCACAGGGAAAACATATAAAGCATGCCAAAGAAATCCTCAAACTCCTGGAAGCAGTGCAGCTACCTGAAAAGGTGGCTATAATGCATTGTAAGGCTCACCAAAGAGGAAGTTCCACCCATGAACTTGGCAACGCTATGGCAGATCGTGAGACCAAAAGAGTGGCTAAAGAAGGTAAAGTAGAAGTGCAGTCTTTGGTTCCAGATGGTAAAATAAAAATTGATTTTTCTGAACTCCCAAAAAAAGGGGGGTTTCGGTACCTTTTGGTCTTAACAGATACCTTTTCCAGGTGGCAGAGGCATGCCCTTGCTGAACTAATAAAGCCAGAGAAGTAACAAAGGTATTGTTACAAGAAATAATACCATGGTTTGGGGTTCCAGCAACAATATCCTCAGATCGGGGATCACATTTTGTGGCAAAAATTGTCCAGCAGGTTAGTAAACTTTTAGGAATAGACTGGCAATTACATAATTACATACCCCATATAATCCACAAGCCAGTGGTCAAGTAGAAAAATGAATCATTTAATTAAACAACAAATAGTAAAACTAAGCCAGGAAGTTAGATTGTCCTGGCCCCAAGCATTGCCCTTAGGCCTTCTAAGAATCAGAACCAAACCCAGAACTAAGGAGGGATTAAGTCCTTTTGAAATAGTATATGGGAGACCATATATGATACAAGCAGGAACATCAACCCAGGTTGGAGATGAAATACTAACAGATTCTGTTATAAGTCTACAAAAGCAGCTGCGAGAAATAGAGAAATTGGTCCTGGGGACCAGGGCTCGAGGTCTGGACGGGCCTGTACACAACATTAAACCTGGTGATTATGTATATATCAGATCTTTTTCAGATTCACCTCTGGAACCTAAATGGGAAGGTCCATGTCAGGTGTTATTAACTTCCCATACAGCAATCAAGATCAAGGAACAGACATCGTGGATACACCACACCAGGGTGAAGAAAGCCCCTAAGCCAAAATGGGAATCGACACCTGTGGGACTGCTAAAGCTTCGCATCCAAAAACAGTGATATGGGTATGGGTGCTTATAACTTGGCTGAACTGTAATTTAACAGGTGCTTGGGAATGGCCTTGGACAGATGCTTATTTTGGACATTATGGGAAAGAATTCATTGGGGATGAATTTGGCAACCATTATAATATATGACAACATGACATTTCAACCAGACAAATGGGAAAAGATGAATTTGATCCATACCTGGACAGTTAAAAGAGGAAAAGAGGAACAGATCGGTTGTAGAATCTTCAATGCAAGTGATTGTGGTGGTTTGACCTTGGCTAAATGCCAGGTACCCACCAAGTCGCTCTATCACTTCCCCCCGCTTCCCCTTTTTCTCAACAGGGCAAAGAGGGGAAAGAAAATAACCAACCCTTGTGGGTAAAACAAAAGCAGTTTTAATATAAGCAAAGCGAAGCAAAGGTCCGCGCATGGAAGCAGAAAAAGAAAACAGATTTATTCTCTACTTCCCATGAACAGGCGATGTCGGGCCTTCTCAGGAAGCAGGGCTCCCATACGCGTAGTGGTTGCCTCGGAGGACCAAGGGTGACCCCACCCCCTTCCTCCTTTCTCCCAGCTTTATACTGAGCAGACGTCATACGGTCTGGAATATCCCTTTGGTCAGTTCGGGTCAGCTGTCCTGGTTGTGTCCCCTCCCAAGATCTTGCCCACCCCGTCCCACTGTGGGGGGGGGGAAATGTCGGAAAGAGCCCTGGTGCTGTGTAAGCACCACTCAGCAGTAGCCACAACATCAGTGTGCTATCAACACTGTTATAAATTGAGACCACAATGGATCATAATTCAATTGAAATTTTA
>MU210149.1:23933-34534 GCA_017315185.1 Bubo scandiacus
TAACATAAATCTTAATAAACAATACCCTAGTCCACAGTTTCTCACAACACCCTGCCAGCTCCCAACATAAACCACAGCACCATGAGGGCTGCTACAGGGGAAAACCAATTCTGGCTCAGCCAGACCCAGTATAGTGATGTAAAAGATCCACGTCCCCTGACTCAAATTGCTATCAAGAAAATTTCCTATGGGAGAATGGGATCCAGAATAGGCCAAACCCATTGTGTGGCTGAGGTTTGTTGGTATGTATTTACTGCAATATTATTTGTTTAGGAGGAACCAAACTAGGGGACCAAGCATTATCTTTCAAATTCAGATTAAATATAACACAGGAGGAAACCACAACCACTCCTGTTTATACTATTCCAACTCAGGTTACTAATTCAAACCACATAGAATTTAAATGATTGAGAGCACCATATGTGTATCTGATACGCCCATATGTAATTAAGAATGTTGGTCAACAACAGTTAATATCTAATCCAACATGGTCTCTTAAGCGAGTTGAGCTACTGATGCAAAGCAATATTTCAGAGATCCAGCCAGCCTGTTCATCTTTCTTAAAGACCTCCTACAAAGGATGGACAACCTGGATGCAAAGACGAACACTTCACATGGGGCGAACAAAAAGAGACCTAATTGGTGCTCTAGGGACAGGATTGGGAGTTTTGAATAGTATTGATTCGGAAATAATAATGAACAAACTCGCTACAGTAACCAGTGACCTGAACAAAATACAATATCCTCTAAAATCCTCCCTCCTAACTCTGGGCAACCATCAGTACCCTGGCGCCAGAGTAAACATACCTGCTTTAGAACTCTATTCGAGTTGTAGAGTCTGTTTTCCGCAAATCAGGACTCTTTAGACAAGCCTCAAAGGGGCAGACATGTACTGAGCTGGCCCCATCCTGTAGCCATTTGTGGCTCTATTGTGTAGGCCAGACCCCATGCATGCATTGCTAATGAACTGACAAGAGGCAAACGTTCCTGCCCTGAAGCCAGATGCAACAAAACCTGTGGGACCAGAGAAAAAAAAACTAAAGTTGGGCAGATATGTTAATCAGCGGATACAATGAGCTTAAAAAGGCAGCAGAAAACTTTGCTCAGTGTGCATCCACCATAGAAGCCAGATCCGTGTGCACCCACCACCGAAGAACTGAAGACTGAGGACCAATGGGACGCTGCTGGATCCATGGTGGTGACTATTCTTGCAGCCCTATCCCGCATCCTTGCTTTATTTCAGAAGGATGGGATTTATTCAGAAGGATGGGATGCCATTTGGAGGCACCTGGACAAGCTCAAGATGTGGGCCCATGTGAACCTCATGAGGTTCAACAAGGCCAAGAGTATGTACTGGTACCCCTGGTATCAATACAGTCTGGGGAATGAAGGGATTGAGAGCAGCCCTGTGGAGAAGGACTTGGGGGTACTGGTGGATGAAAAACTGGACATGAGCTGGCAGCCCAGAAAGCCAACCGTATCCTGGGCTGCATCAAGAGAAGTGTGGCCAGCAGGTCGAAGGAGGTGATTCTGCCCCTCTTCTCTGTGCTGGTGAAACCCCACCTGGAGTACTGCATCCAGCTCTGGAGTCCTCAGTACAGGAAAGACATGGACCTGTTGGAGGGGGTCCAGAGGAGGGCCACAAAAAGGATCAGAGGGATGGAACACCTCTCCTGTGAGGAAAGGCTGAGAGAGTTGGGGTTGTTCAGTCTGGAGAAAAGAAGGCTTCAGGGAGACCTTATTGCAGCCTTTCAATAATTAAAGGGAGCTTATAAGAAAGATGGGGATAGACTTTTTAGCAGGGCCTGTAGCGACAGAATAAGGGGTAATGGTTTTAAACTAAAAGAGGGTAGATTCAGACTAGATATAAAGAAGAATTTTTTTACAATGAGGGTGGTGAAACACTGGAACCAGTTGCCCAGAGAGGTGGTAGATACCCCATCCCTGGAAACATTCAAGGTCAGGTTGTACAGGGCTCTGAGCAACCCGATCTAGTTGAAGATGTCCTTGCCCATGGCAGAAGGGTTGGACTAGATGACCTTTAAAGGTCCCCTCTAACCCAAACTATTCTATGATTCTATGATATAAGGTCAAATCCATGTTCCATAAACAACACAACTCTTCAGGCTTTTCCCTTTATTTGGGGCTAAAAGTTAGAGCACTGTTAGTATCCAACATGCAAAATATAGTCCCCTGAAATAACTGTACATTTTTTCAGAAACCCAGTTTAGGAATTACCAGTGTATGTGAATATCATTTTTTCTCATACACTCTTGTCTGCTATTGTAACACAAACACTGCAAAGATTTGGGAAGGTGTTTCTTGACTATACTGTTTATTTAATTGTTGAAAATGAAGAATTTGCTGAGTAATCTCTTTAAAACTGTGTGTATTTTCATACATTAGGCTCAGTTTGGACAGCAGCCAGTCCATTAATGCAGGAAACTGGTCAGCTTGCACATTTGGTAGTCCCTGCAATATTCAAGCTTCACTAAAATGCTCCCAGTGCATTAATTGCAATACTAGAGAAAACCTCACATTTTTCTTTTTTATTTAGTCATGAAAAAGAACACATTTTAGTTGTCAGCACAGTTTACACTAAAAGCATCATATGCTTTAGGCTCTGCCTTTGTTATATCTGTTGTTTTGGTGCATTTGTTCTACTTATGGCAACAACGAATGTTTCCAAGAAACAGTTATTTTGAGGGGAACAAGAATTATGAATTAAAAGTCAGGCTAACTCAGCAGTGCAATGGAGTGGAATGGTAAAGCACAATCTGTTTTCATCACACAATTCTTCATACCCCCGTACATGTCAGTTTTGGCTTTATGGATTGGCATATCAACGTATCAATCCAGCATCTCATTCCACATAACATTTACTTGGTGTTACCATGTTGTGTCAGCTCCCTGGCTCATCTTTGATTCAGATCAAATGCTGTTCTTTTTTAGCTGAGATTCAAACACTTATTTTTTCACCTGATAGGAACACAGAATTTTCTTACTGATGGATATATTTTAAGTAATTGTCTTTGAAAGATTCTTCAGGTCTGCAACTGCCTTTGAAATACAAGGAAGGAAGAGGTGAAATCTTTTATCAGAGTAAGTAATGCAGCTGGAGAAAAAAAACATGCACTTTTGGGTATGCAACCTCCCCTATTGCGTCCTGAAGAGGTAGCTGAGAAAGATTTTGCATATCCCAAACCTTATGAATTTTTGTTCAATTTCTTTTCTTCAAGTGTTAGTTGCTACATTTATTAATACTGCTTCTCTTATAGTCTTAGACAATCATGACAATAACCTCACTTTAAAACTTTAAATATTTAGGGTGTGGGATGGAGTCTTTCGAATCTAATGGAAATATATGAAAGTTATTCACAAGAAGGACAGAGGATAGCATTTTTATCTTGGTTATGTGTCTCAGTTAAAATATATATTTCAACTCAATGGTAACTTTATCCACCTGTCTAGATTAGGAAATCACTAATAGGACCTAAATAAAGACAGGTTTGGAGGGCTGTTTGGGTAAGGAATAAAAAATGCATTCATATCAGCCCTAATAGAATAGATTTGTTGTAGTGGGAATAATGCTGGGAAATGTCTCTTATTCTGTTCTTAACCTCCTCATTTAAATCCAGAACAAAGATAATGATACATTTAATATTGCATTTCTTAATCTAATTGCTGCTTATTCAGCAGGATGAGCTTAAAGTCTCCTTTGGCACAGAGAAAAACAATGCAGGGAGTAAACCTTTCTAAAGTTAATATAGATGCAAATAACATGTTTCAGGCCAGATGGCATGTATTCTAGTCCTTTGCATCAGATCCTAATGCAAGTGGATTTTTCTGAGAAATACATCAAAACCCACTACACTCAATGCAGAGTCTGAAACTATTAAAGTCAATCCTGGTACTTTTTCAAAGCACTGTGTATAAGATGGTGTAATTAACTTCTGAATCTAGAGAACTGCAAATCAGTACAAAATTTAAACTATGTGCATATTTGGAGGAAAACAAAAAGAAAAGTTCACTTGTGCAGTGGGTATGCAATAGGATATTTCATAGTAGTCATAATGGTGCACATAACATCTGCTGGTGACGATTATTATGCACAAGAGTTTATTTTGCATGTGCAGCTATTTTTGAAGTACACACAATGGATGTGAATGTATGAATGTGAACATAACTGTGCAGGCATTCATAACTTGCAATGTTGATCCTGATATTTCAGGCAATAGAAAAAGCTACAAAAAATAAGGGGTCATTTCACTGCAAGCTTGTTCTGCACCCTCTACATGTGTGCATGTTCATATACATGTATCTACAGCAGCTGATCTGATCCATTTGAGCAAAGCCCTCACTTTGGTAGCACAGTTCTTCCCTTATGGCAAGTCACTCAGCGTGTGGCATTCTCACAGGCACAGCAACTCTCAGCAGACAGCAGTAGTAGTATTATTAGACTGGAAACCTGCCTTCAAAAATATAAATATACAGTTATTTCCTGGTAAAACTATCATCAGATGGTATCTGTAATGAAAATCCTCTCTTCCCATATCCATCTCCTTCTGCCAAAGCTGTAAGGATTTTTCCACTGGTCCCTGACATTTCAAGCAGGGCTCTGGTTCTCTGATGTTTACAGCTGCACAGTAGTATTTCTTACAGTTAAACACATTTTAACATCTAAATACATCATTTCCCAAATGGAAGTGCAAGTCTTTCAGACATGTCCAAAATTTCCTTTCGGTGACCCCATCACAACTTCAGCATCTTGTCTTTACTGGTAAGGAAGTCCTATTTTTACCTTGAGATACTGATGTGGATAATGGCTCTTGAGGCAGAACCAGGGTAGAGACAAAATACTTTGTCTTCTGAGGTCAAGGCCAGGTGGCTTCCATGGCTGTTAAATCTGTATCCTCCCATTCCTGTAGACAGGGATTGACATGATTATTATCATGCCTGCTTACCTTGGACTCCCCAACCCAAATGATTGAAGTTAAATGTCTTTTTTTCCTAGGACTTTTATCCTGATATGAGCTGGGGTTGATGGCGAGCAGTGGGGATGACCCAGAGAACTTGGAGACACAGATCTGAGCCAGGGGTGGGAACAGCAGGACTTGGCAAGAGGCACAGGCTTACCCCTGTGTCCCCCAAACTGAGCAATAGACATGGCTTTCCAGGGTGGGTCATGACTGGAAACAACTTGCTTCTTTGTGAAACACTGTCTGCAAATGAATTTACAAAAGAAAAATGTGACCTGGGAAATCACTTTTAAAGGATGCTAGCTCCAGTGTAGCCATGCAGTCAGTGTCGGTACTGGGGCAATGAACTCTGAGGGCTTGTCTGCCTTGGCTTAGGCACTCCCGAGATGCCAATAAACATTTCCTTTCCTTCTGTGTGGGAAATAACACATCATTACACTTAAAATCTTCTTTGTGGGCAAAGAGAAAGTATGCCATATATATAAATAAAGCCAAGAATTTATTTTTATTATAATGTAAATTTTAACAGTCTAATTAAAGAATCATTTTTAGTCTAGATCTTATTATTGCAGGAAAAGGGAGACTAATAATGCAGCTAGAGCACTTCTATAGAGAAAAGGTCTCAATAATAGCAATAATAAAATTGTAACGCATATATTTATTAGTTTCTATCCTTTTTCTTGGAGCTATGCTCACCCTTCAACTGCTCCTCTGGACCTTCAAGTCAGGAGCTTTGGACTGCTGGAGAGGATAACAACATTGACCATTGGCCCCTGGAGTCCCTCACTGAGAGCAATGTGATGTTTGTGGTACTGGATTCTTCTTCCTCCCCTGAGATGCACTTGGGATCATTTTTTTATGTTTGCTAACACAGTTTTACACCTTTCTTCTTCTTTGCTGGTCTACAGCTCCATGTTACAAATGTATTTACTATATATGGTATTATTTATATATGTTAGATATTATTTCTTTATTCTATTTGTTCTACCTAAAACCAGTTTTGTCCAGCTCCAGATACATATTTCTAAAACTGACCACTGATGAACTGTCTCCAGTGCCAAGCCTGTGCCCCATCTCTTATCACCCCATCCCTGTACACCTCTGTACTGCACCCTGTGTCTGCGCTTCTCAAGTCCGCCACTGTCATACCAGGCCTGCTTTTCTCTGCCCTACATCACTGTGTCAGTCTTAAACATCTCATTCAGTATAGCATCGCCGCTTGCTACTGCTAACTATATAAAACAATGTTTGTACCATGCAAGGATAAACAAAAGAACAAAATAATTAGCCACAGACACAAGGTCAATTAGAGAAATTGCTGTCACAGCTAAACAAAGTAAAACAGAGCTGTGGGCAGGTCAAGAGAAGCTCAGACAGAACAAGCCTGATAAGCCTCAGTCCTGAGGCCTTGCAAATTCACTGCAAAGCTCATGGCCTCTTGCTAGAAGGCAATACTACATTTCAGGGCTACGCACTTACACAGCAAAATATTGTCGTCACTGGAGATACTTGTGTTTCTATACTCATTCTCTGTGGTGGGTTGACCCTGGCTGGACACCAGATGCCCACCAAAGCCACTCTACCACTCCCCTCCTGGAAAGGGGGAGAAAATGTAACAAAAGGCTCACGGGTCAAGATAAAATATAACAAAAGGCTCGTGGGTCAAGATAAGGACAGGGAGAGATCACTCACCAATTATCGTCACAGGCAAAACAGACTCGACTCAGGGAAATCAGTTTAATTTATTACCAATCAAAATCAGAGTAGGATAATGAGGAATAAAACAAATCTTGAAACACCTTTCCCCCACCCCTCCCTTCTTCCCAGGCTTAACTTTACTCCTGAATTCTCTACCTCCTCTCCCTGAGCAGCGCAGGGGCATGGGGAATGGGGGTTGCAGTCAGTTCATCACACATTGTTTCTGCTGCTCCTTCCTCCTCAGGGGGAGGACTCATCACACTCTTCCCCTGATCCAGCGTGGGGTCCCTCCCACAGGAGACAGTCCTCCACGAACTTCTCCAACGTGGGTCCTTCCCACAGGCTGCAGTTCTTTACAAACTGCTCCACCGTGGGCCCTTTCCACATGTCCCTTCCATGGGCTGCAGCCCTTCAGGAACAGACTGCTCCAGCATGGGTCCCCCGTGGGGTCACAGGTCTTGCCAGGAGCCTGTTCCAGCGCGGGCTTCCCACGGGGTCACAGCTTCCTT
The DNA here is from genome assembly GCA_017315185.1 of Bubo scandiacus. NCBI lineage: Eukaryota > Metazoa > Chordata > Aves > Strigiformes > Strigidae > Bubo > Bubo scandiacus. The sequence continues at coordinate 31,120 of MU210149.1, forward strand.
CAGGTGCATCCCCCTGCTCCAGTGTGGGGTCCTCCCCGGGCTGCAGGTGGAGATCTGCTCCACTGTTAACCTCCCTGGGCTGCAGGGGCACAGCTGCCTCACCATGGGCTGCACCAGGGGCTGCAGGGGAATCTCTGCTCCAGCACCTGGAGCACCTCCTCCCCCTCCTTCTTCCCTGACCTTGGTGTTTGCAGAGTTGTTTCTCTCACATATTCTCACTCCTCTCTTCTGGCTGCTGTTGCACAGAAGTTTTTCCCCTTCTTAGATATGTTATCTCAGAGGTGCTACCGTCATCACTGATTGACTCAGCCTTGCCCAGCAGTGGGTCTGTCTTGGAGCCAGCTGTCACTGGCTCTATTGGACATGGAGGAAGCTTCTAGAAGCTTCTCACAGAAGCCACCCCTGTAGTCCTCCCCCCCCCTGCTACCAAAACCTTGCCATGCAAACCCATACACTCTCTAATAGCAATACATTCATCCAGTACTCAAAACATTTCAGAGAGTGTCATCTTCCAGCTGTGATGTGTATGCAGGGACTGGAAAACCTCAGTTAGAGGTGGCCAGGGCCCAAATCGTGAAATGCAGAAGCATAAATCACTCTCTGAAACTCTTGGCTCAGGAAGTGCCCTGAATGGAAGGAGTGTTCCCCAGCCAGGAAGGCTGACTTCCACGGTGGCAAAGATGTCTTCAAAACAGGGGGAGATGCATTGAGAGGGGAATGGAAATGTGGGATTCACAGTTGAGTCAAAGCCATCTCTAATCAAGACCTATTTATTTATTTTTGGTACTTTTCTTGTGCTTGAATGCTGCCCTTTGCTCAGACTTTCTAATCCAAAAATGTGGCTTTCAATAACTGGTTTCTTTTTTTCTTTTTCTTTTTCTTTTTCAGCTGCTGGGTTGTGCTAAAACCCATGCAGTTAATGTCAGCGCTGTGTCTCTAAGAGGTTAAGCACAGCTCTTATTACCAGAATGACTGTGGGCTAAGATGATCATAAGCCATCGTAGTGCTCTCGTGGTCTGGGATGTTTGGAGGGCTGCAATACCCTCAGCAGAACCTGATGTCCTAAATTTACACCTCTAGATGTTCCTTGCATTTCTCAGTCATGCCTCCAGCACATATTTTAGGCCATTGCTTTTGAATAAGTCTTTTTTTGTGGCTAAATATAAATATTTTAAGGCCCTTTCATGTTGTTTCATCCCTAGGAAGGACAAATAAAAAAGTTTCTAATTCCAGTGGTTTATCATATGAAAGAAAAAACTGTTACTTATTCAGAAAGTATTAAGACTGGAGAAAAGGATTTTTACAAGATTATTAGAACCTTGCCTGGTCCAGCATGTTTTGGACTCTTCATGGGAACAGGATTTGAAAACTAGCACTGTCTTTGCTGGCCTTCCTGTGAGATGGCAGCCTTGTCCCCGGTGCCGGCCCAACTCTCAACGATTCACCAGCTCTGAGCCTGGAGGACAGCACGGGTCATTTGCAAACCCCTCCCAGGAGCACCCCACACCCCAGCCCGGACTCTGCCTCCCAGCCCAAACCCGCCCTGGGAATTGCTGACCCCGGTGGCCAGGCAAGAGGTCCGCGTTTGTGAAGCCCATCACCAACTTCACTGGGGGCTGACCAAACTACCTGTTCTGTGTCTCTGACCGTTTCTCTTTACCTCTTCTGTTCCTGTTTTAGTTCGGGGGGATAGGACAAGGAAAAGCACTTTGGAAGGGCATTGCCTGCCCTGATGACACAGAAATACCACAGAAAGGGGAATTGCAGCACTTTCCAAAATAATCCCCACCTCTACTCCTCAGTCCAACTCCTATCTCTATTTTTGTCAAATGCAGTACCTTCAGCCAGTTGTTTGCATGTCTTTTAATCATCTTTCAAAAATGTTAAAGCAAATTCAAACTCCAGCTGTACTTGTCACCAAAACAGGATAAAAGAACTTATTGACACCAATGTGATGTAGATAAGCAGACACTCCTTTATTAATGGCCGGGTGTGCAGGGGAGTTGTCTCACCAACACCACACACCTAACTCATGTAACATGCTGATTATATAGGATACAGTAATACATATTAATCAAGTTCTCATACATAAACATGATAATTCCTGTAACTCATTTTCATATTCCCACCTCTTTCTGGTCATGTGCACTTGAGCCCTGAAATGAGTCGGGGGGCTACTTTTGCGACCACCACAGACTACTGACTCAAAAGAAAGACCCCCCAATGTCCTTGTCTCAAGGACTTTGGCTCACATTGCAATTTTAACATGCTTCGAGGCCCTTTCACAATACAACTTTTAAAACACCTGGTCTACAGGGCAATAAATCATCCTTACCCAACAGTCTAACAATGGTACCTTGTCTAGCAGCGTAACTGGTTGTACGGTTAATTTAAACAACATCTCTATGACTACTTAAAACATTACACCGCTATCTTTTATAAAAACCGGTATTTCTGTGAGATTCCATTTAATTGATTAGTCCTAATCATTCCTTATCAAAATTACCAAAAATCATCAACTCAATAACAAATCAGTGACAATCAGTAACATACTTACAATTAGCTTAAACTGGTCTTTCATACCAAATATATTTAACAGAGTCTGCATTATTTTACATCACAATGGAATTTCAAATTGGCTTGATTGGCTCTCATATTCTCCCATTGCTTTGGATATATTTTATACATAAGCACTTCAGACATGCACAACATTGCTCACTTGCTGAAAAGACCCTTGTAATTAATAACTAAAAGAAAGGACAAAAAAACCCTTATAAAATATTTAAAGGCTGCAGTTTTCTAATTAGGATGCAATATGTGAAAAGACCTCTTTAAAAACCCACATTATAACAGAATTGTATGTATTTAAACATAAGTCTATTACAAATAATAAATCTGATACTGTCCCTTCATTCCATCTCAGAAGGCTTTGAAAAGGTTTCTCACATGCTATAGTTGCCATATAACTACATGTTTTGAAAAGAGCTGCTTTCTTTGCCATATTTGTAAGTAGCATTAATTTTCCTGGCATGAGCACAATTTACAAATTCATCATGGTCCTCCCAAGATTCAGATAGCATAATTAGCATATATTTAGCAGTAGCACACAGTGAGCAGCAGGTACAAATAGCTGGCTGATGAGCTAATATGTTTTGGGTGCTTCTCCAGGTTGTATGATAAGAGGAAAATATACTAATGTTGGAAGTGTGGGAAAAGCAAAACAGAAAAAAAATCTGCAAAACACACATTTCCTTAACACATGGTGCCCAGAACAAACACAGGACGGGATGGAGATCCAGTGATTTGTGTTGCTGTGGCACCGAGGAGGAATGTGAAGCAAGGTGGAGGGGGCACGGTCCCGTTCTTCCACTTTTCTCAAGGAACATTTGACACGACTATGCAGATTTATCTCCTG
>MU210149.1:34544-53725 GCA_017315185.1 Bubo scandiacus
TTCGTGCATCTGGTGTCAGGCCTATAGTCACGGCCATAATTGGCATAGCTATTAAGAGATAAGTCCAGCCGCCCCTAGCCCCTCTAATCTCTGAGGACCGGCTAGAATGCAAGGGGATTAATCTCTTACCAAATTAATTTATTACCTTAAATGCAACAACTACTTCAAAGTCTGTCAGTTGCAAACCAATTAACAGAAAAGTATAAAATGACCTAAAAATTCAGCAAGTAACTAGGGGCATAGCTGTACTGACATGTTGCCTAATGTATTGAATTCTAGTTAAAACAAGAAAATACCACCTGAATGAGGAGGTACTTCAGCACATTACTTTCTTATTAAGCATTTCTGTCTTTTTTTCAGGGAGTCATCAGTAATAGAAACATACACATCTGCTGCCTACTGGCAGTATGGGTAATAAATATCCAACAAACCATAGATGGCAGATCCTGCTGTCAACACGAATTGGATATTTTCATTTTAGCGAAGGATGTTGCTTTCCTAACATATGTTGCTAAATAAATGTGCACAAGAGCTGAGCAAGTGTGTCGCTATTGTTTGTTTTCATTCAACCTTAAAACAGAGATTTTACTTGCTGTTGAAAGGACAATAAACCTTTTTCACAAAGCAGGTTTAGCAAGTTGCTTAGAGACACCTAGATCAACACAGCACTGACACAGGGGTAGAGTCCAATTCAGAACGTGCTGATAATTAACCCTCTACTATCTTAAAAATACACATCTAGAAGAGAGTGAAAAAGCAGACTGTTATTACAGCCTGTGTTTTACCCTAATCCAGCCTCATTTTCTAATGGTTGTGATCTGCTAGCCAATAAAACATCTAATGCTCTATAGATTTGTTCAGTCTATGAATTTCATTTCCACCCCAATGAGTGGTGACATGAGAAGAAAAACTCTATGGAGAAGAGCTCCTCATATTCTGTTGCATGTCCATAACTTGTTCTTCCTAACATCGGTGAGTGAGCAGACAAATAGTGCATCTGAATTTGTTTCTTTGGTAAGAACATTTCACACATAAACTAACCTTCTGGCAGACTGGAAACCTTCTTCCTAGAGGAATTTCTCTTTTGTAAACACTTGAGACTTTGGTCACTGGTTTCAGAAGTATTTATTGTCCAAGCCAGCACAATGCAAGGTCACCACATATCACAGAATCACAGAATCATCTAGGTTGGAAAGGACCTTGAAGATCATCTAGTCCAACCGTTAGTCCAACATCTCATATGTGAAATACTGGGGTTATCCTTTGTTCCTACTGAAACAGAGAAATTGACTCAACAGTAAAGTTTTTTTACTATTAAGCAGGAATTCTTTATTAGCAGCACTGGGGTCGCCCTGGGGATTCTCCACCATAAGGGCTCCCCAGAACTAGCAAGGGACATCAGTTTACATACACACAATTCATACATATTCATTAGATTTCCTGGAAGGGGTTTTTTTTTGTTATGAGTTTCCCGAATTTCATTTCCTAAGTCTGAGCACGCGTAGGAAAAATAGACTGAGGGTCTTTGGTGGTCAAGGGAGAAGTAAGTAGTCTTCTTCATGGTGTTCGCTAGCTGACCTTTTTTTCAGAGCATGCTCTGTGAAGTAAAGTCCAGGTGCCTTCTTCCTAAATCAGCAAAATCATCCTCCCTATAACAGGATCTCTGTGTCCTTTTGTTCAAGCCCCCCCTTATCTTAGTTTGCCCATTCTAGGAGTTGCCCAAGTGTCCATTGAAGGCTTTGAGTCTGCTATCAGTGATTTACATAGGGAGCGTTTTAGTCCTATCTAAACAGACAAAGAGGTCTAGGGAAACAGTTAAGGAGTCCTTGGGAAACAAACAAAGCAAAACACAAGCAAAGCTTTCATGCATCACAGTTTAGTCTTAATCAATGATTGTCAGAAATTAATTTGTTTGAGCCCTTTCACTATCATGTTGAACTTGGCAGTTCTAATAATTACTTGATAACAAGGTTGATATGTGTCATGCATGGGTTACAACCAATGCACTGGAGTCCGACCCAGGTGGATGTTTATCAGTGACAGTTTATTAAATAGGCCAAAGCCCATACACCAGCTTGTTTTAAGTGTTTCGTGAAATACAATCACATAGATAATAACTAATGCATGCATAGGGAAGGTGATACGACCTGTTGACGTTTCTTCTTCTCCGCGAGTTCACGTCACGATGCATGGGGAAGATGTCCAGTGTAGTGGGAGGGTCTCAGGCCAGCTGAGAGGGAGCTCTGAGGAGGCCCTTCAATTTTCCTGACTATATACCCGTTTATGCGTGGTATTTTGTGATAAGCAGGGAGGGTTGGCCTCAACTGGTCTCAAGCCAACAAGCATGACTTTACAAAAAAAAAGGGAAACAAGACTGCCATTGTCACTCCAGAGATTTTTCCCCTGTACATACTGGGCCCTTTCTGGTACCTTGATTGGATATCCTACCTGCTAGTGTTGGTTTTACTTCGTTCTCTGGTTGTTTCAACTTCCCCTTTATGGGTACTTCCGGTGGCTGCTCAGGCTCTTGACATGAGTGCTAGTCTGTGAGTGCTTTCTGTTAGATAAGGCGAGTGGAGCGACAGAGGTATTTCTTCCGCACTGATGGGGCCTTATCACTATTAACCATAGGCTGACTGTCGGGCCTCCACCCGGCTTTGTCCTACAGTCTAGCGAAAAAATATTTGCCCATCTTCAGCAGCTGTGGGTCTGGGGTCATCTCCCACAATATGAATGACTTCATTTTATAGTTTTGGGTTTTTTTCTGGAGCCACGGAGATGAAGATGGTGGGGAGTGTGAGGCCCAAGGGCAGCCTTGGCTGCAGTGACCATGAAACGGAGGAGTTCAAGATCCTTAGAGAAGCGAAGAGGGCACAGAGCAAGCAGAGAGCAAAGCATCCCGACAAAGAGGAAGTCAGGTAAGACCACCAGGAGGCCTGCATGGATGAACAAGGAGCTCCTAAACAAGCTCAAGCACAAAAAAGGAAGCCTACAGAGGCTGGAAGCAAGGACAGGTAGCCTGGGAGGAATACGGAGAAATTATCCGAGCTGCCAGGGATCAGGTTAGGAAGGCCAAAGTCCTGATGATAGAATTAAAACTGGCCAGGGACATCAAGGGCAAAAAGAAAAAGCTATTACAGGCATGTCAATGATAAAAGGAAGACTAGAGAAAATGTGGGCCCACTCTGGAAGGAAAAGGGAGACTTGGTCACTCGGGATATGGAGAAGGCCGAGGTACTCAATGACTTTTTTGACTTAGTCTTCACCAGCAAAGGCTCCAGCCACACCATCCAAGATGCAGAAGGCAAAGATGGGGACTGGGAGAAGGAAGAACCACCCACTGTAGGAGAAGATCAGGTTTGAGACCATCTAAGGAACCTGAAGATGCAAAAGTCCATGGAACCTGATGAGATGCATCTGCAGGTCCTGAAGGAACTGGCGATGAAGTTGCTAAGCCACTATCCATCTGTTTTGCTGATTAAGGATACCAATTAAACTTGGACACCAGAGTGAAAAGAGTAGGCGTATTTTTACTGGTGATAACCAAATAATGTAACAGTGTAATACAGAGGACATGCAGTAAGAAAAGGCAGAATAATGCACCTAAAGTAACAAACAAGGAAATACAGGGTAATGCATCAAATCATTACTACATGAGAGAGAGAGAGAATAGTAATTAAGAGAAATACATCACCACTTGCATATATTATCATCATCATCCAGATCCGCAGTGGCTGGGGAGCCCCGGTTACAGCGAGGATTTGGAGAGCCTGTCCCGGCAAGTGGGAAATCCTACGCGGTGCGTCCACCCATAGGTGAGGCATCCAAAGTCGCTGCAAACGGGCCCAGCCTTATATACCAGAGATCGACAAGCCAGAATAGCTGGCACCTTTGTTTTGAGCAGAAAATTTCTGGTTTCATTCTCCTGTTGGATTCCACCCAAAGCCTGGCCAGGGCTCAGGGGGGGAAACCAAGGGAGTTTCTAACAAGGCCAAATACTTGGGTTCTCAGCCTTGAACAAGGCTGCAAAAGGAAAGTGGGATACATTCTCTCCTCACTACTGATTATATTTTGTCTTTCACTAGCGAGTTTACATATTTTATTAATGACTACATGCTAAGTTAGCAGCTTCAGCTTGGGGCCTGTTGTTCAGGCTGCAGTATTTCAATGCTTTAGCACTTTTTACACCAGCATAAGTGGGTTGTTATAACTTAGTACAATACCTACTAGCACAATGGTTATCAGTTGTAAAATATACAGGATTCATCTATAGGTCAACTCTGGCTTGGGCCTGTTGTCCAAGCTTTAGCACTTCACCATCATATTTGAGATTTTGTGGCAGTTCTTAGTTTCTCACACCAGCGAAGTTCCCACTGTCTGGAAAAGGGGAAACATAACCCCCATTTTTAAAAAGGGAAATAATGAGGACCCAGGGAACTATAGGCCGGTCAGTCTCACCTCTGTGCCCAGCAAGATCATGGAGCGGATCCTCCTGGAAACTGCTAGGGCACATGGTAAATAAGGAGGTGATTGGTGACAGCCAACATGGCTTCACTAAGGGCAAATCGTGCCTGACAAATTTGGTGGCCTTCTACAATGAGGTTACAGCGCTGGTGGGCAAGGGAAGAGCAACTGACATCATCTACCTGAACTTGAGCAATCCATTTGACACTGTCCCACATGACATCCTTGTCTCTAAATTGGAGAGACATGGATTTGACGGATGGACCACTCTGGGAATAAGGAATTGGCTGGATGGTCGCACTCAAAGGGTTGTGGTCAACGGCTCGATGCCCAAGTGGAGAGCAGCGACGAGTGGCGTTCCTCAGGGATCAGTGTCAGGACCGGTGCTGTTTAACATCTTTGTTGGCGACATGGACAGTGGGATTGAGTGCACCCTCAGCAAGTTTGCCGATGACACCAAGTTGTGTGGTACAGCCGACACACTGGAGGGAAGGGATGCCATCCAGAGGGACCTTGACAGTCTTGAGAGGTGGGCCTGTGCAAACCTCATGGAGTTCAACAAGGCCAAGTGCAAGGTCCTGCACATGGGTCGGGGCAATCCCATGCACAAATACAGGCTGGGCAATGAGTGGATTGAGAGCAGCCCTGCGGAGGACAGGGGGGTATTAGTGGATGGAAAACTGAGCCATCAATGTGCACTCAAAGCCCAGAAAGCCAACCGTATCCTGAGCTGCATCAAGAAAACTGTGGCCAGCAGGTTGAAGGAGGTGATTCTCCCCCTCTGCTCTACACTGGTGTGACCCCACCTGGACTACTGTGTTCAGCTCTGGGGCCCCCAACATAAGAAGAACATGGACCTGTTGGAACAAGTCCAGAGAAGTCCACAAAGACAATCAGGGGGTTGGAGCACCTCCCTTACGATGACAGGCTGAGAGAGTTGGGGTTGTTCAGCCTAGAGAAGAGAAGGCTCCAGGGAGACCTTATAGTGGCCTTCCAGTACTTCAAGGGGAGGGACTCTTTATCAGGGAGTGTAGTGATAAGACAAGGGGTAATGGTTTTAAACTGAAAGAAGGTAGATTTAGATGAGATATACGGAAGAAATTCTTTCCTGTGAGGGTGGTGAGACCCTGGCACAGGTTGCCCAGAGAAGTTGTGGCTGCCCCCTCCCTGGAAGTGTTCAAGGCCAGGTTGGACGGGGCTTTGAGCAACATGATCTAGTGGAAGGTGTCCCTGCCCGTGGCAGGGGGGTTGGAACTAGATGATCTTTAAGGTCTTTCCAACCTAAACCAGTCTATGATTCTATGATTTCAAATATTCTTAGCCCAAGACTTCTCTTGAAGAAGGTGAATTGTGAAGAGAGTAAAAAAGTGATTCAAGTGTTTGCTGTCTTGGGACTGAAAGAGTAGGAACTAACCTGATATTATTTAAGTCCATACAGTAGGAGAATTTATTTATTATACATGCCAAAATGCAGGTAAAAAAAAAGTCTGTTTTTTCTGTTTGCTGAATACAAACACCTGTGAAGAACCAATGTCCAAAGAAATGCAGTGCTTCAGACATCACAGAGGTCTGTATTGTGCTTCAGCAGTTCGTGCATGCCCTGCCTGTCTCTGCATGCTCATGCACTGGCTGCAGGGAACCCAGTGGTGCGCGAGGTTCACTTCAGCTATCACACAGAATTACTCAGGACCAAAAATTGGCTCAAAGGAGGGACCTAAAAACCAATGGGTTATTTTTTCCCCCAGGAACTCCCTCTGATGCCTCTGGTTAGAAACAAAACACAACTTGGGCATCCTTGAGTTGGGTAGCCTAAAATGTGATTCAAACCCCTCTATGCTCAGTGGCTACTCAACCTCAACAGCATGTAAAACCAGACTTCCTTCAGCCTGCAAGTTCTCAGACCCTCTTTAAATCCACGTGGGATCTGTGAAGCAGGCTTCCCCAGGTCTGCACAGCTCACACACCCAGACATGCCATTGTTCACATTCTCCCTGTTGATCACATTGCTTCCTGAGAAGAAAAAGTCTTGTCATCTACTCACTTTTTTCAGTGTTATTTCTGTTTTCAATTCAAAGTTAGTTTAAAGCAAAATAACCAGCATTTCTAGCTGAACATGAGTTCAAATGCACCTTGTATTTCGAATTTCCTAGAGAGAGGCCTGTGCGTCTTGGGTGTCACAGTCATCATGTGGGTCTTGGGACTCATCCCTCTAGAGCTGCAAACTCTCGTCCCAGAGGAAAGCCTGCAGGCTCAGTCATAGGAAATTGATCCTAGTTCAGGGTTTCAGTTTCTGGGTACTCAGAAACCAGATGCATAAAAAAAGGAGTGTTAGAATTCACTTTGCAGGCACTTAAGTATTATTGTTTTCCTTTAGATGGCCTCTAGCACAACCATCACAACTCTAAGAAACTCAGGGAGAGAAATGCCCAGTTAATCTGTGCTGGTGAGTCTTAGATGCACATTAAAAAATGAGCTGCTTGACCCTACAAAGACTTGAGCAACCTTGAGGGAGGTACAAAGTTCACCTGCAGCAGCCCCAAGAACTTAAACCTGAAAAGGTAGGTGGCTAAGGAATTAGGAGCTTCTAGGACTGAGCAGTGGCTTATGAAGGTATTTTAAGTACATAATTTTGAGAATTAGGTGCCTAAGTGTCTCCTTGAATGTAGTCCCAAACATTCTCGTTATGCAGCTCATCACAGCAGCCTGTATATTGGCTTTACTGCATCACACCTCTGCTCTGGGCTGCTTGGTGTTCATCAGGATCCTGAGGTAGGGAAAAAAATTAACTAGGTGTGCTGGGGTTTGTGTGGCAGGGTTTTGGTAACGGGGGAGGGGCTACAGGGATTTCTCCTGTGAGAAGCTTCTAGAAGCTCTCCTGGCTCCAAGTCGGACCTGCTTCTGGCCAAGGCCAAGCCAATTAGCAACAGTGGCCACACCTCTGTGATAACATATTTAAGAAGGGGAACCTGAGAGGAGGGGCAGTGAGGGAAATACCTCTGCAAACACCAAGGTCAGTGGAAGAAAAGGAGGGGGGGAGGTGCACTGGAGCAGAGACCCCCCCGCAGCCTGTGGTGAGAAGGCAGACTGTCCCCCTGCAGCCCATGGAGGTCCACAGTAGAGCAGATATCCACCTGTAGCCCATGGAAGACCCCACACCAGAGAAGATGGCTGCACCTGAAGAAGGCCAGGACCCTGAGGGAAGCCTGCGCTAGGGCAATTTGTTGCTGGGAGGACTGCAACACAGGGGAGGGACCCACCCTGGAGCAGTTAGTAAAGAATTGCAGCCTGAGGGAAGGACCCAGGTTGGAGCAGTTCATGGAAGACTGTCTCCTGTGGGAGGGACCCCACACTGGAGCAGGGGAAGAGTGTGAGGAGTCCTCCCCCTGAGGAAGAAGGAGTGGCAGAAACAACAGGTGATGAACTGACTGCAACCCCCATTCCCCGTTCCCCTGTGCCGCTTGGGGGTAGGAAGTAGAGAACTCATGATTGAAGTTGAGCCTGGGAAGAAGGGAGGGGTGGGGGAAAGGTGTTTTAAGATTTTTTTTTTATTTCTCACTGCCCTACTCTGATTTTGATTGGTAAATTAGTGGTGTGGTAGTATTCAAATTAAATTGATGTTCTTTCTTTCCAAGTCAAGTCTGTCTTTTGCCTGTGACCATAATGAGTGAGTCATCCCTCTCTGTCCTTGTCTTGATCACCAAGCCTTTTGCTGTATTTTCTCCTCCCCATCCCTGAGGGGGAAGGAGTGAGCGAGCAGCATGTGGTGCTCAGTTGCCCTCTGGGCTTAAACCATGACACTGGGTTATCTCCCTTTTTATTGATAGAGATTAGGTTCTGCTCATTGTCAGACTACTTTCAAATTACAAGCTTTTGAGCAGGAATTAAAAATTAACCAAGAGTTTAAATTCACCACTAAAATATCTCAGTGACAGTTACTCACAAGAGAGAAAAAAGTATCCAACAGGTAAAATCTTGAAAAAAGGTTTCATGAATGTTTAATGCAAATTCTAAAAATGTAGCCTGCCAAACTGGAGTAAAAAGTGAATGTAGAAAAGAGATATATATATATGGTAAATTTATACAAAAATAGAGTTGCCACAGACAGAACATGCCTGACACACCAATAATAAGGAAAAAGTTGAGTCACCTCTGCCCACGAACACATAGCTAACTTTGTCAATTGCTATAGACCACTGACCCTACATGCTGGTCTAATTCTACCAGCCTATTTTTGTCTGTTTTTCTTTGTTAGGCTTGTTCCTCCTCCAGGCAGTGGGGATGGTAACTGCTTTGTGAGAATGTGGTTCAGCAGAGGGTTGTTAGCAGAACTGTGGCATGTTTGGTGGGAAGGACAGAACCCATGTCATGCATTGCACATGAGGTAGTGTTGTATTTGCAACAATCCTGAGGACCATGAAGGCTTGAAGAACGTGTACTGAGTAATAGCTACATTTTTTTTCTCCCCCCACCTTTTGTGGTTCAGCTATGACTCCTATTGGGAATCTGACCTGGAATAGAGCAATGTTAGCCTCAAATCCCAGTTTAAAAAAGAAGTTAAGAGTGAGAAAAGGTGCTCAGATTTTGTATAAATCCCAGAACATATGTCAAACTATTTGGGGGCTTTTCTGTACGGGAATTTTCAAAATAATTGTCATGTGTCAATTAGGTATGGGAATTTAGGTTATTAGAGCTGCATAACTCCCCATGTGAACACTGGGCATTCTTGTTCAGAATTAAAGTAAACTTAATTTGCTTTGGTTTAATTCATTAGACAAGTAAATTAAAAATGGAAATAACATGAATTCTTAATGAGAACATAAACACAAGGCTTTAACATGATTTAGCTAATCTACTTTAGATCTAATTTGGACACATTTTCTTGAGTCTCCAAGTAGATAACTGTTTAAGGCTAGAGCCTATAAAGAATGCAGAACCTGTAAGCTTAGTTTAAGGTGCCTGGCTCGCAGAGGGGACCTCTGCGTCAGGTGACTTGGCTCCCTGCAAAAGTTTGTATACACAGTCCCCAGAGAGACAAGCAAAAGGAAATCTAGAAGCAGCCAGTGAAGGAGTGAGCATAGGGGTCATGGGCAGCACTGCCCCCTTGGGACCCTACGTTCTTCAGATGAATGTTTTTATAACAACAGGACCTACAGCCTGGAGGTCCTTCAGGCGGGTAGGCACCTTCAGTCTTTCCTTTTGAAGAACAGCATAAAGCTCAGCCCTGTCGAGCCACAGGGTGGTGTAAAAGACTGTTAGACTGTGCTTGTCTCGACATTGCTGCTGCACCACTACCACTATCTGGCCTCAACATCCTGTCACCATGGAGGAGTACGCTCTGAAGGAGATGAACTGTCCCCGAAGAAACCACCATAACCGCTTGAAGCCAGAACAACGACATCCTTGTCAGTGCCTGTCAAACTGCGCTTGCACGTGAGCCAAGTGGAGACCACCGTGAACACCTGGGCATGTGCATGTGGAAGAACATGGGGTGGCACGTATGACAATGAGCTCCGTAGAAACGGGCGGACTCTTTGGAAGAATTGTGGGGACTGGGACAATAAAAGGACTGCGTACTCCTCTCTCAGGGCTCAGAGCTGAAATTTCGGGATTTCGACATCATCTCTCTCTCAGCGGAGCTTGGAGCTTGGAGCAACCTTATCACCTGCACCGAGACTGAGACAACAGGATGTCGCTGGATTCGTGGTGGTGGTAACTGATCTTGCTGCATCTCCTCCGTTTGCTCGCTTAGGTATTCTGACTTTTTCTTCTTCTCTCTGTCCAATCGCTATTATTGCTTGTTACGGGAAATAGAGCTTACAAGGTTGTAGGGCATCTAACCTCGTTTGTGTCTTAAGTTCACTCCTAGAATCATTTAAGAACTCTCCCTGATACTGGATCGGGACATGCCTGACGAGACATCATCAACTGATGAATGAAAACTAATGTCACTAACGATAGAAATGGTTTGAGAGCCATGATTCACCTATAGGTCAAAGGACCGAATGAAGTGCTAAGGCTTGGACAACAGGCCCAAGCCAGAGTTGACCTATAGATGAATCCTGTATATTTTATAACTGATAACCATTGTGCTAACAGGTATTGTACTAAGTTATAACAGCCCACTTATGCTGATGTAAAAAGTGCTAAAGTGTTGAAGTACTGAAGCCTAAACAACAGGCCCAGAGCCGAAGCTGCTAACCTAGTATGTAATCATTAACAAAGTATGTAAGCTCACTAGTGAAAGATGCAGCTTAGACAGAATATAATCAGTAGTGAGGATGAAATGCTGAGAGAATGTATCCAACTTCCCTTGTTTAGCCTTGTTCAAGGCTGAGAACCCAAGTATTTGGCCTTGTTAGAAACTCCCTTGGTTTCCCCCCCTGAGCCCTGGCCAGGCTTTGGGTGGAATCCAACAGGAGAATGAAACCAGAAATTTTCCGCTCAAAACAAAGGTGCCAGCTATTCTGGCTTGTCGATCTCTGGTATATAAGGCTGGGCCCGTTTGCAGCGACTTTGGATGCCTCACCTATGGGTGGACGCACCGCGTAGGATTTCCCACTTGCCGGGACAGGCTCTCCAAATCCTCGCTGTAACCGGGGCTGCCCAGCGTCTGCGGATCTGGATGATGGGAACGTATGCAAGTGGTGATGGATCTTTCTTAATCACTGTTCTCTCTCTCAGGTAGTAATGATTTGATGCATTACCCTGTATTTTCCTATTTGTTGCTTTAGGTGCATTATTCTGCCTTTTCTTACTGCATGTTTTCTGTATTACTCTGTTACATTATTTGGTTATCACCAGTAAAATACACCTACTCTTTTCACTCTGGTGTCCGAGTTTAATTGGTATCCTTAATCAGCAAAACAAGAATCTAAGAGGAAAAAAAACTTTTTCATTTTTATGACCTCCTGAGAAATAGCTGAACAACTTTCATTTAAGTTTCCCAGATGAATTCAGGCTGGAGCAGACAACCAGCATGGAATATGTTAGCTGGAATAGTGAAGGTCTGGCAAAATAAGAAGGTACTGCAAACAGGGTCTTGTAATTTACCAAAAGGATACCTGTGCCTCACCGAATAATCTAGCATTTTCAGTGTAGGCAGTTCATTAACATTTTCTAAAAATATATCATTTTTATATGCAACACATTCTTCCATTTTGAATTTTTTTCAGATTTTGTAGGTGCTTGTCTTGAATGTTTCATCACCACATAATTTTCCTACTGGTCTCTCTAAGCTGGGTCTTAGAGAACACTTCTAAATCGAGTTTACCATGCCATTGGACCCTGAAACTGGTAGAAATCTAGAAAACATGCACAAGTCATAGAGGTAACTGTCTTCTCTGCAAGTATCAGACAACAAAAGGTCTAGGAAACACACTGATTTAGCAGGTTATTAATTTCTAAATCTAAAACCTACCATTTAAATAGAAACATTATTCACACTCCACTTGCTGGTCATTCTAAGTAGATATATTCCCCTGAAGGGTTTATTCCACAGTTTACATTGGCTTCAGCACTTTCACAGAAACCAATACCTCAATGGATCTTCTTGCAGCTTTCAATTCAATCTCTCTAACCCCCAGCAAGCATACCAGACACTTAACTACTTGTGCTGGGTTTGAGTGAGTGACAGGGGTTTTTTGGTAGCAGGGGAGGGGGCTACAGCAGTGGCCCCTGTGAGAAGCTTCTTGAAGCTCCCCCGGCTCCAAGTCAGACCTGCCTTTTCACCAAGGCCAAGCCAACAAGCAATGGTGGCTGTGCTTCTGCAATAATGTATTTAAAAAGGGGAACCTGAGTAGAGGAGGGAGAGTTGTGAGGAGGAGTTGAGAGGAGAACATCTGTGCAAACACCAAAGCCAGTGGAAGAAAGGAGAAAGGGGGGAGGTGTGCCAGAGCAGAGCCCCCCTGTATCCCGTGGTGAGACGGCAGGGCCACCCCCCTGCCACCCATGGAGGTCTACAGTGGAGCAGATGCTGATTTGCGGCCTGTGGGGGCCCCACACTGGGATAAGTGACTGCACCTGAAGGAAGCCAGGACCCTGTGGGAAGAAGTCTCCGCTGTTGTAGTTCGGCGCTGGAGAGGATTGCAACACATGGGGGTGACCCACACACCCGTGGGAGTGACTCATGTCAGAGAGAGTTTGTGGATGACTGTCTCCCATGAGAAGGACCCCATGCTGGAGCAGGGGGAGAACGAAGAGTTCCCCCCAACGAGGTGGAAGAAGAGGCAGGACTGACCGCACCCCTCATTTCCTGCCCCACTGCAGGGAAGGAGGTAGAGATATTGGGAGCAAAGCTGAGCCTGGGAAGAAGGGAGAGATGGGTGAAGGTGTTTTCAGGATGCGGTAATGCTTCTCACAGCCCTACTCTGTCTGTTAAGTGTTGTTGTTGTTAGTGTCTGTATTAAATTTATGTTCTTTTTTCTTCCCCTAACAAGTTTGTCTTTTGCCCGTGACTGTAATGGTGAGTCTTCCCTCCCTGTCTTTATCTTAATTTCCTGGGCCTTTTGCTTTATTTTCTCCTTCCCAGCAATGAGGGGGAAGGGGGGAGTGAGCAGCTGTGTGGTGTTCAGTTGCCCTCTGAGCTCAAACCACAACACTACTGTCAATGCAAAAACTATTACATCAAAAACAAATTACAGGAATGGAATAAAACAAAGGCATTTAACATTATTCTATAGAGATAATTTGCTTTCCTCTACATTTATTTAATTAAAAGCATTCTGTTAGATTTCCTTTGATGCTTCCACAGTTCCACACAATATACATTCACTATACTGTAGAGTATGTTTAGATCGCAGACAACACCATCCAGTAGTCCATCAGTCATGAGTTGTCAATGGGATACTTGTTCCAAATAAAATTAAAATTGTAGTTCTTGCATAGTGCAGTAAGCATTAATGGAATTTAGGCTCCCTATATCAGTTTAACTCCAACTCTATAATGAGTGAGGAAAAAAGGAAGATGATAAT
Source organism: Bubo scandiacus (assembly GCA_017315185.1). NCBI lineage: Eukaryota > Metazoa > Chordata > Aves > Strigiformes > Strigidae > Bubo > Bubo scandiacus. The sequence goes on from MU210149.1 coordinate 47,978, forward strand.
ATGGATGCAGATTTGAACCTTTTCAAACTCTGTAACAATTCAGATCCAGGATTCCAGTCAAGTTTAAACAATTAACACCCCCACTCTCCCCCTGCCCCAAAACTTCACAAATGAGAAAGTAAGGTGAAGGCCATGACAATTTATTTGGGAAAACTGTACCTATCTGATAATGTTGTATGTATACATATTATAGCTTAATTTCCCCCAGACACATACATGTCATTAATACTAATCTCCTAAAATACTTCAACTGGAACAAGATCAATTTCTGAACAGGCCTTAATACCTCCACATCAAAGTAATTTGATTGTAGTCTGATCTAATTACTGCAAAAACATTTAATAAGACAGTATCTGGCTTAAGCAAACACAAGCCATAGAACTCAGCTCAAACCTAGCTCATCACTATCTCATGTAATTAACAAACATATGGGAAGCTGGAGCACTGCTGGGAAGAGCTATTACAGGAAGTGATGAGCTTTGAATGTAGAATGAGACACCACGAGGAAGATAAAGAACAAGTCAGCCCTATGACTATGGTACTTATATTATGGTCAACCTTGTTTGCAGCACTCTTAATAGCCTGGAAATAGAGTCTTTTCTCATTGACTGTCATTTCTTTTACACATACTGTTTTTTTTCCTCTTCATTATTCTGTATTTTACTTCTTCAGGTACATACTAGCAGCACTGCCAAATGCAACATGCTCAAAATAGTAATCTCCAAGCATCTGGGGATGAACCTTAAAACCAAAACTACATTCTTACATTTATTCCTCTAAAACAGAGGTGTGGGGTTAAGCTACAGAAACTCACATGATCAAGCAAAAGAACTGTACATTTCTTCTGCATAGGTGAGGAATGCATAGGTTTGTACTTAAATGTAACTATTGTTTAACTTCCTTTTCCAGGCTTTCGTTTGTTTAAGGTATCTTTGATTAATTAAAATAAAAAAGTAAACATTTTGTTTCCTTGGAAGGTTTTATTATTTTTGTTTAGGAGAAAAAAGGTAGGATAAATAAAAACCCTCTTTCATACTGACCTATAAGAAGAAAACCAATAGGTTATAAACATAGATTTCAGATTTAATTCAAGGGAAATAAGCCAGAAAACTCTTTAAAAGATAGTATTTATATATATAAAAGCACCCTGCTTGTCAAAAATATTTATACAAAAATTAAGACAACTGTTAATTCTTGAGTGTTATAAACATAAAAATGCAACCTGTTTTCCAAGTCAGTTCAGCAAAGACTTATTTCAGTTCATTTATATTACTGAACATCCCTGAAAATTTGTAACTTAGTAAACTAATGAATCAGTGGAGTCTCAACTCAGACAACTGGCAATGTAGATGCAAGTCTGAAGATAAACTGAATCAGCAATGAACAAATAATTTTAAACTTAAAAACATTCTAGCCACACAGCTTGCATTCATATCCCCTTGGTAAACATAATTTTTATTAGGCTAGCTCTTCAAATTTCCACTCACAGTAATGTTTTATACTAGAAAAAACCCCAAACCCTCACTGTAATAATTTCAGAAAGGGGATTTAGTGGTGTATTTTTGAATATGTGCTTTACATCCTAGTACGTGTAACAAGTAGTCTCCATTTTCAGGGCAAGTGTGAATAGATTTAAGTTCTCCTTTTTGAGACAACATTTGTTATAAGACAGTACTTGCTGTGCAAACTGGATGGCAGCTGATTTTTTTCAAGCTAATATGAAGTTTCATAATCAGTTCCTGTTATAGGCATCAACCCTTCATTCATTCAGTCATAAAAACGTGACTTACTAGAAAAGGAAAAATAGAGTCTAAAGGCACAGAATCACATGGCTGCTCTACTGGGAGTTTGTAAACAGAGAATCATTTGAATTTAGGAAATCCAAATCTAAGAAAGTAAAAATGTGTCTGAAGCAGGCTTTTATCTAGCCAACTTCCTTAATGATCCAAAAGGTTTTGAGGTCTACAAAGTATGCACTAAAATACCATATTTCAAAAAGCAATAAGGCAAATATACTCATTACTTCAAAAAAGTTACAATGGTAGTGTAGACATACACAGTATAACTTAGTTACAATGCATGGTACTGTTTCTACTACATAGCCCTATAACTGTTTCCTTTCTACATAATCAGAGATTAAACCAGAATTCCAGGTGAGCACAAACCCATCATTTTACCACCATCTACCACTGGCAACAGTTCAGCAGCAGCAATGTTTGCTCTGCTGCTTGAGTCACATTCATACTGAGAAAAGTCCACAAATCAAAGTTCAGAGATTAAACACTGTCATACTTGTGATGAGCAGCTTCTAGCTTTTGTGTCACTTTTTGAAAGAAGAGTATTTGCTGTTGCAAGAAATGCTGCATCTGTGATTTAAAGTCCCTCACACGAATTTTGTGGAAATGATTAATTTCTGCTAGGGTCGCAAAAGAAATAATGTTACAGCGTTCCTGAATGCCTTCAGCTTTTTGGAGCTCCATCTTCCCCTCTTCCACATGTCGCTTACTCTCCTTTACTTTGGTAAGGGCTCCTGTGCAAAGAACAGAACAAAACAGTTGAACTGCGAGGACAATGTAGACTCAGCTACTGTACTTCAACAAGTGATTTAATAACAAGGATTCATAGAAAGCTCATTCTAAATGTATTTATATGTGTGCATATATATATATGAATGAAAAGGAATAAAAGCTTTTTCAGATAAAAAAATCACAGAACAGTGAATCTTGTTTAAAAAAAACAATTTTTTTTAAGGCTCTAGCTTGCAAAAGTTAGTAAAACATGCCTATTTCACAATCTTAAAAATCCTTCAGAGAATATCTGATAAATATAGCAGCAGTGGAAAAAAAATTAAAGCACTAGAAAACTAGTCAGATCAATTTAAGACTACATAAACACCAGAAAAATAGCCTCATTCAGAAATCAGATTTTGTGAAACATCACAAGTTTTCACAATCTTTGTGAAACGTCAAAAGATCTGAATACACAAAATCTTGCCAATACACCATTCTGCTTTCACGCTACAGATACGCAAAAATTAATTACCAAGTACTAGAGAATCTAAAAGTTTATTTCAAAGTTGTAGACATCCAGGTAGAGCTAACACAGTCTTGTAATAGCTAGAAGAAACACAGAGCAAAAGAACTGACAGTCCTCCTCCTCCAAATAGCTAATTAAAGCACACACATCCTACAAAAACAAAATATCACCCAAACCGGACTAACCCAAAGCAGACTCATATAGTGACACAGAATACCAAGATGTCTTAGCCATTTATGTTCATGTAGCAATTTACCATAAGAGCAACTTCTTTGCCTTAAATACTTTTTATATATATATATTTTATTCACATAACTAAAACCAGTCAGACCAATAAAGCTTTTATCTTCTCACAAAACATTAGTGATATGGCATTTTTCACAGCCTTTATGATCACACTTAAGTTACTTGTTCCTTCAACTATTTGTAATGTCTTAACTCTCTCCTTTCATGTTACACTTCTTACCATATGTGGTGGGTTGACCCTGGCTGGACCCCAGATGCCCACCAAACTGCTCTATCAGTCTCCCTCCTCAGCTAGACAAGGGAGAGAAAATATAATGAAAGGCTCATGGGTCAAGATAAGGACAGAGAGGTCCCTCACCAATTACCACCACAGGCAAAACAGACTCAACTCGGGGAAATTAGTTTAATTTATTGCCAATCAAAATCAGAGTAGGATAATGAGAAATAAAAACAAATCTTAAAACACCTTCCCCCCACCCCTCCCTTCTTCTCAGGCTCAACTTCAATCCTGAGTTCTCAAACTCCTACCCCCAAGCAGCACAGGGGGATGGGAGCAAGGGTTGCGATCAGTTCATGTTGTCTCTACCACTCCTTCCTCCTCACACTCTTCCTCTGCTCCAGCATGGGGTCCCTCCCATGGGAGACAGTCCTCCACAAACACCTCCAACATGGGTCCTTCCCCCAGGCTGCAGTTCTTTACTAACTGTTCCCATGTGAATTCTTTCCATGGGGTGCAGTCCTTCAGGCACAGACTGCTCCAGTGTGGGTCCCCCACAGTGTCACAAGTGCTGCCAGCAAACCTGCTCAAGCGTGGGCTCCTCTCTATGGGGCCACAGGTCCTGCCAGGACCCTGCTCCAGTACGGGCTTCCCATGGGGTCACAGCCTCCTTTGGGCACATCCACCTGCTCCAGTGTGGGGTCCTCCCCGGGCTGCAGGTGGAGATCTGCTCCACCGTTCCCCTCCCTGGGCTGCAGGGGCACGGCTGCCTCACCATGGGCTGCACCAGGGGCTGCAGGGGAATCTCTGCTCCAGCACCTGGAGCACCTCCTCCCCTTCCTTCTTCACTGACCTTGGTGTTTGCAGAGTTGTTTCTCTCACATATTCTCACTCCTCTCTTCCAGCTGCTGTTGTGCAGCAGGTTTTTTTCCCCTTCTTAAATATGTTATCCCAGAGGCGTTGCCACTGTCACTGATGGGCTCAGCCTTGGCCATCAGCGGGTCTGTCTTGGAGCTGGCTGACATTGGCTCTATTGGACATAGAGGAAGATTCTAGCAGCTTCTCACAGAAGCCACCCCTGTAGCCCCCCCCACTACCAAAACCTTGCCATGCAAACCCAATACCCCATAAAAATGACTACAGTTCACTGACAGGACTCCCTATACATTGCCTTGAAAACATGCTTTTCTGTACTCCTTATAGTGAGACTAGCCAGCAAGCTAACAGACAAACCTCTTTGCCTATATCCTTCAGGAGGACAACCTCCACGCTATCTGCCAGGGAAGTAGGTTTGTCTTCTTGTCAGCCTGAATCCACACATGTAGTAAACACCATTAAACAGTAAAAATGAGTTCATCAGTAGTAATATCATCTTCCATCCCTTCCTTCCTGTGCCTGTTTAATACACCATTGTGAATACACCTTCCCCCAGCACCCTGACACGTCTCTGCAATTCACATTTGGAGCATGACTTTGTGTACGGCAGTGTCTGTGGGCAGTGTAAGGGAAAGAATGTTGTTTTCGCATAAGCCTGATGGGAAGGGCAGGAGCGATTCACCAAAGCAATCAACAAGAGCAATTCACAACCATTGAAATCCCTGGCCTAGGGCTAGAAGACAAGTGGTCTTTTTATCAACTGTGATGACCCAGTACTTGGAACTGGCTTTAGATGGATGCAGATACCGAAAGACTTGGGGAACCTGAATTTCGAACTTTTCCTTCTTAGTACGCTTGCGTGATGAGCTCCTGCATATTAACTTCTCCGCCCTGGAGAAAGCCAAGGTTCATTTCCATGAACATGCGCCGTATGAACACATACATGAAGGGGCGTATCGGTAGGCGGTTCGGGAAGTCTGTACACCCTGTAGTACTCAGCCAATGAGGAATCAGGGGAGGGAACTCGCGGTTGTAATAAAGAGTGCTTCACACCGCATCCTGTCTGAGCCGTTGATAATTGGCAATTGAGCATTTCTCACAATTTGGGGGCTCGTCTGGGAGCAAAGTCATCGCCTGGGAGTCTCCGCCGTTGAGGGCGAGGAGGCGCGCCCTGTTGATTTCAACGGTCTCGCAAATCATCGACGGTGACTCCACGGGGACCGACTGAGATCCTGAGACTGATAATATAGACGGGCCTTGTGAACCACTGGGGGAAAAAGGAGAAAAAAAAAAGGAGGAACTCTGGAAAGCGCTGTTAGACCAGGCAACTCTGTGCACGGACCAAGGTAAGAAAATTGGACTGTTAAGTACTG
>JADKXW010017594.1:0-10828 GCA_017315185.1 Bubo scandiacus
GTCATCCTCCCTGCTGTCTAGGGTGTCTCCATTTGGTCCCTGGCCTCCTGAGGATATCTGTAGTCTACTCAAATCCCCTCCAGACTTCCTCCTTGTGTCCCTGAGCCTTCTTTGGTGTCTTTGGCCCAGTTGGGACCCCTCTAATGGCATCATGATGCCTATTGATGTCTTTGAGGTTGCCCTTAGCAGACTTTTAGCTTTGTAGCAGGCCTTGCACCCTTCTCACTCTGTCAGAGTGCTCTTGAGTCCATATCTGTGACCCAGCCTGGTCATTCTGTCCTCTCTTCCCTCTAGCCGTGCGTCTATTCGTTCCTTAGCCCTCCGATGACACTTTTACTTGGTTTGGATCCGCTTGGGATTTAATTGTCATGTCCACGATCCTTTTCAGACTGTCTGGCTGCCTCAGGACAGTTCTTCTGCCAGTCATGATGCCTTCATGAGACCTTTCTGGTTCTCCAGTTCCATCTTGTAGTGCTTTAGGTGGGGCCATCTTTGAGCCACAGAACACTCCTTTGTTTCTCTATGCTATCTGGGGTTCCAGTGTTCAGTTTCTGGCCACCTGAGACCATCAGTACTGTGCTCAGATGATCACCTGAGTTCCTCCTTGTTATCTCTAAGCCTTCTTTTATCCATTGGCCCCCCTCAACACCCCTCTCCTCACAGTGACAATGCTAGCCCTGACCTTCCTCGATCTCCACAAACCTTTATCATTCTCCCTGCTGTCAAGCATGCCTCTGTTTGGTTGCTCTCTCGGTCACGTGTAGTTTGCACAGATGCTGTCGTTGTGTCTCCGAGTCCTCTTGTCTTACCTTGCCCCTTCCTTATTACTCTTTATAACAATGTCTTCCATGTCTTTTCACATAATCCATGACACTCCTGTAGCACTTTAGGTCCCTTTCAATTTTCTTCCTTTGTGGTCTTCAGAGCTCTCTTTCACTTTTAACTGTTGAGCATGCCTTCATTCATCCCCTGGCCCCCTGATGACATCTGTACTTTGTTGAAATGCCCTTTGAACTTTCTCACTGTTATCTCCGAGGGTTCTTTGGTTTCCAAGGCCCACTTGGGACTCCTCTGCTCCCATATCTGAGGTCTCATGAGGGCTCTTTGAGATCCTTTTTTCCATTTGGAAACATTCCTCTATCTGCATGTGTTACCCCGGTCGGTGTTTCTGTTATCCCATCCATTCAGTGCACATTCATTCAGTCCCCAGACCGCTGAGAACATCTCTGATTTGTTCTATTCTGTTTTCTCCTTTGAATTTGTTGCATCCCTGAGACTTCTTTCGTCTTTCTAATTGTCGTGATGATGCCTCTTATTCTGCCAGAAGCTTTTCTGAATCTGTCTTTCTGCTGCAGAGCCATCTATTGTTTTTACATCTTATTGTATGTCTTTATTTGGTATCTGGTATCCTGAAGACATGTGTCCTCATCTTAGATATCTTGTTGAGTTTTGCAGAGATGATCACTTTCATATATTATCAATAAATCTACTGTGGTAGTTTTTGTCATATCTTGTAATTTATTTTTGTTCTAGCAACTTAGGTGTTAGTTAGGCTGGTTCATACGTTTTCTGATAGGTGTCATGCAGCTCCATGGTTTTTTTGGTCCTTTCTGTCCTTTGGGACTCTTAGAGGAGTTAGTTGGAGAGACCATCAAGGTCACTCTAAGTTGTTGGTGATGTACAGTAAATATTTTATATTACAACTGGTGATATTTTTGAGAAGGGTATCTTATAGGATCTAGTTCTGCTTTGTTTTTTACTGCTATCCAGAACATGGTTCTGTTAGAAGTTAGGTAGCATGCGTGGTCTTGCTAGAAAAGAAGGGTAACCCCATAGCATTTTGTTTTTTTCATAGGAAACTAAAACACCTCATTTCAGATAATGATATTGTTATTGTATTTAGCCAATTGTTTCCCCACACAGGTTAGTAAGATGTTTGGTTTTCTTTTTTTATCTAAACCCCAGGAAAGCTAGGATTATTTTCATACCTGATGATGTCATTGATGCAATAGATGTAGTGGAAGAGCAGATATTGTTTCCAGTAAAGGTCACTTTTTTCAATCAGCATTTGCAGGATGTAAACTTAAGGCGGGTGAGAACCTGCTGCTGCTTCCCTGGCTGCTTTTATGCTTTCTGGTGGTTCACCCGTCCCCTTTCCCAGGTGATTGTGGTCAGGGTGGTGGGTGGGGCCTGGCATATATGAGCCACAGCCTTTCCTTAGGGAGGTCATTCTGCTCTTGGGACTCTCTCAGCTCAGTGCTCTGGTGTTTCTTGAATTAAGGGCAGTTTTTGAGCTCTTGAAGCTCTTTGGGGAGGAGTGTTTTCATAATCACAGAAACAGAGGTCCTTGAGGATCCTTTTCAGGATCAGTCAAGGTTCAGCAGTGTAGATAATATGAAGTGTATTGGTCTGTAGCAGTCTATTTTCAGGTAAATACTTTTGTATCAGCTGGGTGGGTAGGTAAAATGGTTTAATAGTGTATATTTGCAGTTATTCTTCTCATTGTACATGTATTTTTCTGGCTTTAATCAATTTGGGATCTTGTTTTTTTCCCTAGTATTGCTGGACACATTGTAAGCTGTTGATATCATCTGTTTAAATAAGACTAATGCTGAGGTGATGGAGCAAGGGTCAGAGTGAGCATTTTGTATGTATCTGTATATAGAGTTTTAGCATTTCTTAAGAAAATAGCATGGATGTAAGGCACGGTGTCTTTCAGGATATGGGATGGCTCCTAATGTTTTCCCAATTACCTGCACAGCAATGTATTGTTTTTCAGGTGCCATCTAGGCAGTCTTTGGAATAGGATGAGCATTTGAGGTGAGCTGGGATAATAGAGAGGAGGGCCAGGTGTTTTCACACAAGCACAACTATGATGTTTTGGTTTTCTTATGTAATAGGTGCCACAAGCGACGACGCTAGTAGCATCCAACACGGAAACTGGCACGGAGCAGGTGAGCAGAAAGTCTGATGTTTTTGAGGAGGAGCATTTTTTAGGAGGTGGTTGTGTCAGCTGACATGATACTGACTTCTGGCTCTCTTCTTGTGCAGCTCATGAAAAGGAACCTGGCATCTGTAGGAATATCTGGATTAGCATATGCAGTTGTTGTTGAAGATGGCTTCAGACCCCTAGCCCCCAGCTAAGCTGAGGGACTGGTGTTTGGGAGGTGGCTCTGGGGCGAGCCAAGGTTGGGAATTGGAGGGAGGGGTTTTCAAGTTAGCGTAGGGGAGAGGACCGTCCAGGAACAGTGCAGTTTGGGCAGGGAAAGGGAGAGGTTAACTTTCTGCCCAAGAGTGCCATGTGCCAGGCAGGGCAGTTCTAGCTTATGGCAACATTGTTGTGTAGTTTGTGTTTTCTGTTTTATGTGTCCTAGAGCTTCCTTGGGTCATGAGATCCTTGTTGCTCTTTGCACTGAAGTAGCACAGTGTGCTCTTCAGGCACCATCCCTAGGGTCTTGAATGCCTCTTGTCATTGGCAGAATGCTGGTCGGGTGCTTCTTTTATTGCGTTACAAGCCTAAAGCATGGATAGGTCTCGAAGTTTCAGGTCTGTTTGCTTTTGCAGTGTCATTCCAGGCTGCATTACCATCTTTGGTCTTGAGCGGTCCATCTTTGCAAAGATCTCTTCTGGATGTTCTTCCCTGCATCTTTATATTCTTAGGTCTTGAAGTAAGGTGTTTTGCATATGACTCATTGCAGTTGCTCCCATCTGTTTTTGTCTTGGGCCACAGCATTTGTCTCTTCTCAGCGTGCCATGGATTCTTGCTCTTGGCCCCCTAGGTCTTTTCATCTGGCACTGTCTCTGGCCGAGGGGTCATTCTTAGAGAGCTTGTGTTAATGTCTCAGTCACAACATTTGTCTTGTATGTGTGCAGTGTTGGTGTGTGCCTGTTTATGTCTGGGTTGGAGCTGCTCTGCCTGGGGGTACAGCAGTGATAGTCAGCAAAAGAATAGCAACAAGAATCTATAGTTAATAGGGTGATAAGTGTAGATTTGGTAGGGCAAGATGTGCTGTCCGTTTCAGAGCAAGTCAGCAGATATGCAACAGGCATAGGAGTTTTCTTTATAGTGTTATGTGGAGACACTGGGGATAACCAGTTTGTGTTTAATGGCAGGATGCACTGACAATCTAGATAGCATACCTAAAGGAGACCTCTGGAATTGTTAAGCCATCAGTCAGCATCCAGGTGACTCGTTTGATGGCGTTATTTCAGATGTAGAGGGGTGACCCATGTGCCAAAGGGCAACAGAGGAGGTGAGTGGAGCACTGTAAGAAGGTAGGTCCATGTGTGGTGTCAGAGTCATGACTCAACCAGTGTCTATGTGAGTAGCCTATAAACATGTTTTGTTTTGAAGGTGTGAAGAAAGACACTGGCACCAGAGGTGAGTTGAGTGAGGTGAGGTATGACCAATGTGCTTAAGCAGTTATTTTTCAGGTGTCGTATTGTTGGTGAAGTAAGAAACATCCGTTGTTGTTTGTGTCTTACAGGCGGTACCCAAGTCTCCACAGGAGAACCCGTGACCGGCAGAGGAAGGGTGGGTGAGCACACAAGGTAAAGGAGCAGGAGAGGGTTATCGGTGTGGGTGGACTGTAGTTTCGGACAGTATACTACAAAGTGTTAGTTTGGTTTTTGCAAGTGATGTTTGTAGTATTGGAAGGGTGAAGCTGCATGCTCGATGGATGATCTGAGAAAGCGAGGCAGCATTGGCTGGGCCTGTATTTAAGAGCGAAGTGTCCCACGACATCTAAGTGAAGTGTTTCTCTTTGGTTTTGCAGGTGCTGTGCAGGCAGCCTTTGGAGTCAGATGAGCATTTGAGGTGAGCTGGGTTGTTAACAAGGAGGAGCAGGGGTGGGTGACTTGTCAGAAGCACAATGGTGATTTTGTCTCTTGGTATCTTAGGTACCACAAGTGGTGATGGTCTCAGCATCTGACTCTGGAATGATGAGGGGAGCGGCGTTTCTGAGGAGGGTGTAGTGGAAGAGGTTGGTGTAGGCCGACATGGTGCTGACCGGTCTCGCTCTTTGTGGGTGTCCTGCAGATGACTCAGAGGAACCCGGTGGCTCAGGAATATCGCAGTTATTAACCCATGTGGTTATTGTGGAAGCTGGCTCTGGCGCTCTGAAAGCTAAGTTGAGGGTCCAGGGCTGGGAAGGGTCTGGGAGGATGTGACAGGGTTGGGAATTGCAGGGAGGGTTTTTTATGTTAGTGTAGGGGAGAGAACTGTGCAGGAGCAGTGCCCTTTGCGCCCACAAAGAGAGTGAGTTACTTTTCAGAACCAGAGTACTGTGTGCTGGGCAGGGCAGTTCCAGCCTGGTTTGTGTTGTTGTGTACTTTGTGTCTTGTGTATTATGTATCTTATACCATGCCATCCTTAGGTCTTGATGTCTATTTATCTTATTATGATCAGCTGGCATCTCTATAGCCCTCCCAAGAGTGTCATGTCCATCGCCTCATCGGCATAGTGCCTGTTGAGCCCTCCTTGTCTTGCAATTATAACCCAAAGTGTCGATTCATCTGGTGCATGTTGCATTGAGGAAGTTCTTGAGCAGTGGTCTCTTGCATGAGTGAGCTAGATGGCACCTTCAGCTGTGTTTCTGAGAGTTCTTTTGGCATGTGGTAGTCTTCTGGGATTTCATCCCCATGTCTTAGGTCTTGAAGCCCGGGTTTTCCTATATCCATTGTTCTCATTTTGATGTTGACTTTGTCTCACAGGTGCAGCAGTCCATTTTCTTTTTGGGGCCGCTTCAATGCATCTGTGCCATCATGGTGCCATAGGGCTTCTCTGCCAGCAGCATCTTCCCTGTGGTCATTGTTCTTCTGCTTGTGGTCTTCTCGTGTCTCACAGTCGCTTCACTTGTGGTGTCTGTGTGTGGTGTAGGTCTGTGCCAGCGGTGCAGCTGTCCTGCCCTGGAGTTTAGCTGTAGTTAATATGAGGGGAGTGTAGATTGGTATTTGTGTAGTAATGCCTGGATCTGCCCAGATGCTTTTGGTAGCGACTATACAGTCTATCTCTAGGCAAGTAGCTGAAGACAGCTGCTGCAGAGTTAATCACCTTGTGTTTGGCAGGTGCTGGACGGTGGACTTGCTGGGAGTGGCAGTTTGTGCAGTAGGTGAGTGAGTTGAACCTTGAATGAGTCTTAGCTTGTATGTGGGGCTCAATATTTAGGGTTTTGGGTATTTTAGCAGTAGTTAGAAGGGAGATAGAAAAGGAAGACAAACCTTTGGTCTCATAAAAGCCTTGGTTAACCATGAGTTGTCTTGCCTTAGGTGGTTTGGGTTGTTCAGGCACAAAGCAAGAAGCCGCTTCCTGAAGGGTGACGGAAGATGTCAGAGGATCTGTCTGAGAGGTGGCTCTGATGGGCTTATTTTGGTTTTATTTTCTAGGTGTGAATTGATGTGTACAGTGGGATACCTGCAGCCTTGGACTTTGGCAAGGTGAGGGATGACCCATGTGCTGATGCAAGAGTTTTTTGAGGTGTCATAATATTGTTGTAGCTAAAATCATACTCTGTTTTAGGTCTACAGCTGGTGACCAGGCCTCGGTACAGGTGATGGAAGAATCCTTCTGTGAGCGGCTGCGGTAAATGAGCAGTGGAGCGGAAGCGCAGTGAGTCAGCTGAAGCTTAGGGCTGCATCTCACTCCATGCTTTTTCCTTTTTTTATTTTGCAGGTGCCACTGTCCTTGCCAGAGGGTTGATGCTGTAGAGTCAAGGGCTGTTAGAGAAAAGATGAGAGTTGTCAATTGGTCTGATCAGACATGAATAGCTAAGGATCATGTGGCAATTCAAATGACCATTTCTCTTTGCTTTTGCAGGCAGTGTGAGGTCTCTGCTCTAACAGCAGGGGATTTGATGGGAGTTGGTGAAAGAGAGGAGCAGCAGGCTCCGAGCCACCCAGCGGGCCATTCCTTCCGAGTAGGATGCCGGCTGCATTTCTCCAGTTTTGTGGCTTCCATGGGAAATGGGGGGGGGGGCGCGGCATACAGTTATTGGGAGCGGTGCGGCTCTTCTGAGGGGGTCATTGCGGTAGAGGTTGATACAGGTTGGTGTGTCAGTGAGTTGTGGTGCTCTGTCTTGCAGGTGGTGAAGAGGAACCTGGTGAATGCAGGGAAACCTCAGTTAGATGATGTGCTCTGGATGAGGATGAATTTTGGACTGTGCTCTCTGAAAGATAAGTCAAGGGACCGAAGCAGTGGGTGTGGTGGGGCCAGAAGAGGGGGTAGGACATGAGAGAGGGCAGGAGGGCTCCATGGGTTTTGTTAAATTGGGGACAGACAGTGGGCCTGGGGCCCGTGGGCGGCAGTGCGTCTCGTCTGGGCGTCGGGCGGCAGTGCGTCTCGTCTGGGCGTCGGGCGGCAGTGCGTCTCGTCTGGGCGTCGGGCGGCAGTGCGTCTCGTCTGGGCGTCATGTTTGGTTTTGTCTGATCTGAGTGTTACAGGGTATGGCATTAAAGTGGCAAGAGCATTGGGTAGCTCTATATCTGTATTGGGTGACCTTGTGAAGTCAGTGTTAATGTGAGTGGGAGTTGAGAAGATCTCAACTGAATGGTGAGGTAGCATGAGGGAAGTGTGTATATCATCAATAGCTTTCATATTTTCTTTGCAGGCACCTTGCGGCAAGAAACTAGAAATGGTGAGTGATAGTTCTTGTGAGATACTTGCCCTGAAAAAGCAACTCTGAGATGAGTGGGTAGAGTTGTGTACTATGTGTAGTGTGTGGTCATGCATTCCTTAGTTATGTGATTGGTCAATGTTTGTGTTGACCTTCTCTGTTGAGGACCCTCCGGTGTAGTCACATCCTACTGTGTGTGCAGTTGCCATCCATTGCATTTTGCAGCCCTGAGTTATTAGCACAGTGCCCATTCTGTCTTGGTAATCAGTCTGACATAGAAGCTCAATGTTACTGATCGAGTTTAACATTGTAGATGGATTTGGTTGGTCTTTCATGTAGCTTAGTCTCAGACTAAACCACCAGGTCTCATCTCTGTGACTCTTTCTTGTGCGGTCTTTCAAGGGAATCTTCCCTGTGTCATTGTAGTCTTTAGTCTTTCACAGCATTTTGTCTCAACTGCTCACTGGGGTGTTATCGCCCATATATCGTCCAGTGTTCTGGCATTCTCACATGGGGGTGTCTTCGTCATGTCAGCATTGTTGCATGTACTGTCAGGCTGTGTCTTTTGGACTGGCATTAAGTCTACTCTGTATGGTACTCTTGCATCTTTAGGTCATGTTTGTGAGCATGTAGATGTGTGTGTTTGAGGTGGAGCTGATTTGTGTGTTTGTAGCCATTCTGGATGGGGTGGAAAGGTCCCAGAAGGGGATGATAATGTGTTGGTGAGCATGGCCTGTTTGGGTGGAGGTTGTGCAGGTTGGTTTTGGGGACAGGCAGTAGTTATTAGTACGCAGGCTCTAGAGTTCCTTCTTTAGTCTTTTGCAGGTACAATAGGGCCAGTGGGATTCTCAAAGCAAATCCTTCCATGAAGTTTGCCAGAGTGTACAAAATGAAGCAAAGAAGGACCGGGAGCGGTGCACAGAGGAAAAGATATTCTTCCTCTTCCAGCTATGAGGGCCTGCAGTGTGGAATCACGTGAAGCGGTGGTGATGGCTTGAGGTGTATGATGGTGCAGTTCCAGGCGTGGTTATGATATTGGGGTGATCTGCCACTGTGACAAGCAATGGTTACATAGAGTAGGTCTTAAATGAGCGTTAGTTTCAGAAGGTGTCTATCCTTGTATGTGAGGATGTTTTTCATTTCAGGGTGTATCGAATGTAGCGAGAGTTAATGCATCTTTTAAAAACAGTAAAGAAACTGTTGAGCAGGGGGATTTCTTTATCTCCCTGACCTGGTTTATTGTCACTTAGTCCTGGCCCCTCTGTCAGGTGATGTTCAAGGCCAGCGTTTAGGTGGAGGTGAGGCTCAGGCCGTGGCGTTCACAGACAGGGTGATTTTGGAGGCCTTCAGGAAGCAAGTTCTGAGGAGTGCTGCAGCAACGGGGCAAGTAAGTGTTGTGGGGGTCAGATGGCCGGGTGGGGTTGCTGAGAGCAGGGGGTGGTTTGAGGAGTAGCTGAATGCGTGGTGTGTTTGGAATGTGTCTGCCTGTGCATGAGTGTTTAATGTAATGGAGACTTTTGTTGTGGATGGTGTTTTTTGAGTAGGTAGAAAACAAAACAATAGGAAAAAAAAAAAAAACAGCTGGGGGATTTTTTTTTTTCCCCCGGCTGGGTTTTTTTTTCCCTGGTCCCGGCCGCTCTGTGAGGCAACGATTGTCGCCAATGTTTGGGTGCAGAGCGGTGTAGGGACAGGGTTTTTGCAGGCAGGGCGATTTTGGAGGTCACCGGGAATGGTGTTCCCGAGGAGGCATGCCGCCATGGGGGGAGGGAATGTCGTGGTGGTCAGGGAGTGAGATGGGTTTGTTGAGAGCAGGGGGTGGTTAGTGGGGTAGCTGAATGTGGGGTGTGTTTAGAACGTGTTTGACTGTGCCTGACTCTAATGTAATGGTTTTTGGTGTTGTTGCAGGTGGAGTAGTTAGAAATAAAGAAGAATAAAAAAACACAGCTGCACGATTTTTTTTCATGCTGGTCCTGGCCACTCAGTGAGGTGACAATTGTTGCCCATGTTTTGACATAGACTAGTCTGGGGATGGGGTTTTTGCACGAAGGGTGACTTTTGTCGTCTTTGGGAATGGTGTTCCTGGAGTAATGTATGTTATAGTAGTCTGTAAAGAGTTATGAATCTAGTTGGTAAAGACATGATGCTAACGGGCATGTGTGAAATGACCATAAATGCTGTGAGAGGTAATAGTGGTAGGTAAAGCACTCATTGTTTTAGGGGTTTTGAAGTATGTATGTATTGGTGTACTGTAGGTCCAATAAAGGTGTATTTGGTGTTAGATCCAGGGTTTAATAACAATGTAATGTGCATGTAGTGAAGGTGTACTTGCAGTGCTTGTGCAGTCTGCAAAGTAAATTAAATGTTTTGTGCAATGTAGGCTCAATGAAAATGTATTTGGTCTTGATTCTAATTGTATTCATTATGTCAAAGCTGTTTTGTAATGTAGCTTTAATAAAGATGTATTTTTGGGGGTTGGCTCCTGTGTGGTTTTTTGGCTGTTCAATAAAGGTATATTTGTTGGGGTTGGCTCCTGTGTGGTTTTTTTGGATGTCTGACTGTGTCTCTCTCTACCTCTGTGTGACTCTGGTCCCCTTTGTCTTACTCTTTGTCTGACTTTGCTGTTCTGTGTCTGAGATTGACTCTCTCTGACTTGGACTCTGTGTCTGACTCTCCTGATGTCTTAGACTTGGTCTTTGTGTCCGTCTTTTGTCTGTCTCTCTCTCTGTGTCTGTCTTTGACTTTGTCTGTCCCTCTCTGTCTCTCTTTGACTTTTGTCTGTCTCTCTCAGTATCTCTCTTTTGAATTTGTCTGTGTCTCTGTGTGTCTCTGTTTGACTTTGTCTTTCTCTGTGTGTGTCTCACTTTCTGTGTCTCTGTGTATTTCTGTCTAGCTGTCTCTCTTTGACTTTGTGTCTATCTGACTTGGTCTCTATGTCTATCTGTCTTTCTTTATGTCTCTGCCTTCATCTCTGTCTTTGATTTTATCACTCTGTGTCTCTCCGTGTTTACTTAGTGAATTGGCAACTAGCAGCACCAGAACATGGCTGTTTCCTGGGAGTAATCAAATAAATAAAAAGAAGGTAAATAGGAGTGCACTACTCCCAGGTAATTTAGCCATGTTCTACTACTCCACCAGACTTACTATTTTTATTCTTTTCTTTTCATATATACTTCTAACACTGCAGCACACCTGACACCCATCAATAAATAACTAACCCC
>MU210152.1:2051-50787 GCA_017315185.1 Bubo scandiacus
AAGGTGTAGGCCTTAACCCGAACATGTGATTTTACTCAGTCTACATCTCCTCCCATCGAGGCTTATCTAAGGAATTTGGTTATATAACTTCAAGGGAGCAGAGCCATGTACCCTTTGCTTCCCTAGGCAGATAATTCATTCCTCAGACTAATCACAAAGGCCACAATTTGTCCTTGAGTCTTTTCGTGTTGATGAGTATTTGAGGCATTAATTCCTTCAGTTCCTTACATCCTTAAAGAGCTGCCAGCTCTGTTCAGCTCCTTTGTCCCTGAGGGTACTTTCCCAGGAGGTCACATCCACTAATTCCTTAAACAACTGAAGGTTTGCTCTGCTGAAATTCAGGGTCTTGACTGTTCTTCATCTGGCCCATAGCTCTCGACTGTGAATTACACCAGGGCATGATCACTGCAGCCCAGGCTGCCACCAGTCTTGACTTCTCTAATTAGTTCATCTGTGTTGGTGAGCAACAGGTCTAGTAATGTTTGTTTGGACTTTCTATCACCTAGATTAAGAAATTATCCCCAAAACACACCAAGAATCTCTTGGACTGCTTACATCTTGTTGTGCTGGTTTTCCAGCAGATGTCAGAGTGTTTCAAGTCACCCAGAAGGATCAGAGCCTGTGATCATGATGTTTCCTGTAGTTGACATAAGCACGCTTTGTCATTTCCTAATCATTGCTGATTCCTGATCATTGCTCTCAAGACTCTTCCATGCTCCCTCCCAGAGCCACTTGTATGTCTTTTCCTCCTTGTCCCAAAAATCCTGGTATAGCTCTCCTTCTGGCCTGCTTCACCCAAGCTTTCTGCCAAGCTGACCCCATAAATGGAAGGTGAACAACTCTGTTTCTAGATACAGCTTTTAACCAGACCATATCATTGAGGGGAAGATGATAGAACATGTATGTTTCTAGCACCCCAGAAGAGCTTCCTGGAACAGGGTCAGAGCAACAACTCAACTGAACTTTTCTGGGGACGTAAAGGCTCTATCAAGGAAAAAGCCCTTGGCCTCCAGAATCACATCATCACTGAATGATACTCACTCAGCCATTTCTGCAAAGGAACAGCAAGGAGAAAGAAGCAGCAGAGCATGACCAGCACCATTACCAAGCATAGACATTCACAGACACAACAGTTTGGTGTGAGATTTCCCTGACTGACAAGTTTAATGTGGGAGAACTTAAGCAATTCAAAAGGATTTATCTAAAAACAAGTTCTATACATCTAGAGAAATTCTCACAATTAGAATGAAAACACTCATGACAAACACCAAAAGCCACCCATGAACATTCAGAAACAATATAAAAGAAGGTTTTCAAGCTTCAGATATTAATTTAGTGGTGGAATGTATTGGGTTTACATGGCAAGGTTTTGTAGCAGAGGGGGATGCATGGGTGGCCTCTATGAGAAGAGATCAGGGGCTGCCCCCATGCCGAATGCAGATGGTTCCAGCTGGCTCCACAATGGACCAGCCACTGGCCAAAGCTGAGCCAGTCAGCAATGCTGGTGGCACCTCTGTGAAACCATATTTAAGAAGGGGTAAAAATGCTGTGCAGCACTGTGAGAAGTGAGGAAATAAAAGTGTGAGAAACAATCTGGCAAACACCAAAGTCAATGAAGAAGGAGGGGGAGGAGGTGCTCTAGGCGTCAGAGCAGACATTCCCCTGCAGCCCATGGAGGAGACCACAGTAGAGCAGGTAGTCCCTGCAGGCCATGGAGAGGACCACGCTGGACTAGATAGATAGCCACACTGCAGCCCATGGAGGACCCCACGCCAGAGTAGGTGGATATGCCCTGAAGGAAGCTGCAGCCTGTGGAGAGCCAACACAGGGGCAGGCTTTCTGGCAGGAACTGCGGACCATGGAGAGGACCCATGCAGGAGCAATTCTTGAAGAACTGTAGCCCATGGGAAGGACCAAGGCAGGAGCAGGGGAAAAGTGTGAGGAGAAATAAGAAGCAGAGACAAAGTGTTATTAACTCACCACAACCCCCCATTCTCCATCCCCCCTGTGCCAGGGGGATGCGTGCATGCCGGGAGGTGGGGAGGTAGATGAAGGAGTGAAGTTGAGCCTGGGAGGGGGGCATTGGGGGAAGGTGTTTTTAGTTTTGTCTTTGTTTCTCATTGTCCTGGTTTCGGCTGGGATAGAGCTTATTTACCTTCTTACTAGCTAGAATAGTGCTGTGTTTTGGATTCAGTATGGGATTTGGTATGAGAAGAATGTTGATAATACACTGATGAGGGAAAGGCTGTGGGTGTTGTCTACCTTGACTTCAGTAAGGCCTTTGACACCGTTTCCCACAGCATTCTCCTGGCAAAACTGGCTGCTCGAGACTTGGATGGGCACACGCTTCACTGGGTAAAAAACTGGCTGGATGGCCGGGCCCAGAGAGTTGTGGTGAACGGAGTTAAATCTGGCTGGCGGCCGGTCACGAGTGGTGTCCCCCAGGGCTCGGTTTTGGGGCCACTCCTGTTTAACATCTTTATTGATGATCTAGACGAGGGGATCGAGTGCACCCTCAGTAAGTTTGCAGATGACACCAAGTTGGGTGGGAGTGTTGATCTGCTCGAGGGTAGGGAGGCTCTGCAGAGAGACCTGGCCAGGCTGGAGCCATGGGCTGAGGCCAACTGCATGAGCTTCAATAAGGCCAAATGCCGGGTGCTGCCCTTGGGTCACAACAACCCCCAGCAGTGCTACAGGCTTGGGGAGGAGTGGCTGGAGAGCTGCCAGGCAGAGAGGGACCTGGGGGTGTTGATTGACAGCCGGCTGAACATGAGCCAGCAGTGTGCCCAGGTAGCCAAGAAGGCCAATGGTATCCTGGCTTGTATCAGCAATAGCGTGGCCAGCAGGGACAGGGAAGGGATCTTACCCCTGTACTCGGCACTGGTAAGGCCGCACCTTGATGACTGTGTTCAGTTTTGGGCCCCTCACTACAAAAAGGCCATTGAATGACTCGAGCGTGTCCAGAGAAGGGCAATGAAGCTGGTGCAGGGTGTGGAGCGCAGGTGTGATGGGGAGCGGCTGAGGGAACTGGGGGGTTTAGTCTGGAGAAAAGGAGGCTGAGGGGAGACCTCATCACCCTCTACAACTACCTGAAAGGAGGTTGCAGAGAACTGGGGATGAGTCTCTTTAACCAAGTAACAAGCGATAGGACAAGAGGGAATGGCCTCAAGCTGCGCCAGGGCAGGGTTAGACTAGATATTAGGAAGCATTTCTTTCCAGAAGGGGTTGTTGTGCGTTGGAATGGGCTGCCTGGGGCAGTGGTGGAGTCCCCATCCCTGGAGGGGTTGAAGTCGGGTTGACCCAGCGCTGAGGGATCTGGTGGAGTTGAGAATGGTCAGTATGAGGTTAATGGTTGGACTGGATGATCTTCAAGGTCTTTTCCAACCTTGATGATTCTGTGATTCTGTTGATGTTTTCAATTGTTGCTAAGAAATCAAGGACTTTCCAACTTCCCATGTCCTGTTAGTGCACAGGTGCACAAGAAGCTGTGAGAGAGCGTAGCCAGAGCAACAGACCCAAACTGGCCAATGGAATATTCTATATCATGTAACGCGGTTTAAACCCATCCAGCAGCCACGCGCCATGCAGCCGCTCACTCACCCTCCCCCGCCTGGGGGATGGGGGAAAGAATTGGTGGGGTAAAGCTAAGGAGACTCGTAGGTTGAGATAAAACCAGTGTAATAATTGAAAGAAAATATAATAATAACAACAACAACAACAATAATAATAATAGAAAATAAAAATGGGTAATTGTTTTGCCAACTGACGGGATCAACAGAAAGGACACAGACACCAAGTTACAAAGATAAGCTTATTTTGTTTTAGTTTAAAGCAGCAGAAAGAATAAGCAAGGTAATGCACCTGATCATTACTACATAAAGTTAGCTCTAGTGATTAAGAAAGATACATCGCCAATTGCCCTAATACTTTACCATCATCCAGATTCGTGCTTCAGCTGGGGAGCCCCATCACAGCGAAGGATCAGAGAACTGATCCCAGCAATTGGTAATTCCTACACAGTGCGTCCACTCGTAGGTGAGGTCTCCATCTTCGCTGTGAGAGGGTCCTGCTTTTATACAGTTTAACAAACAAATCATAAAAAAAAGGGGCACAGAAACATCTGGTAGATTGGCTTCACTTCACTCGGATGCTTCCTGGATCTGGCCAGGATCCCGGGCACATTTGAGGAGTTCCTGTCTTCTAGGAAACAACTGGCTTAGGGTCCAAAAATATATATTCTTTATCTATAGATTTCAGAGGATATTACCATGGTCATATTTCATGCTGAAATTATGCTGGTCAGGAGGTTCACTCAGTAGTCAACTCTGGTTCGAGGCCTATGGTTCAGGCCCTTTTATGTCAGGGTTGTGAAGGTCAAAGGCAGCCTTGGCTGCAGTGACCATGAAATGGTGAAATTCAGGGTCCCGAGGGCAGGGAGAAGGGCTAGATGATCTTTAAAGGTCCCTTCCAACCCAAACCATTCTATGATTCTATGATTCATAGCAGCTTGTATGGTGCTGTGTTTTGGATTTGTGACCAGAAGAGTGTTGAGAATACACCAGTGCTGTAGATATTGCTGAAGAGTGTATGCACAGCATCTTCTCTGTTTCTCACTCTGCCCACTCCCTCCCCGCAGTGAATAGATTGGGGGCATGCAACAGGTTGTGAGGGGACACAACCAGGCAGATGACCTGAATTAACCAAAGGGATATTCCATGACATATAACATTATGCTCAGCAATAAAACTAAGAGGAAGGGGATTAGGAA
Source organism: Bubo scandiacus (assembly GCA_017315185.1). Taxonomy (NCBI): domain Eukaryota; kingdom Metazoa; phylum Chordata; class Aves; order Strigiformes; family Strigidae; genus Bubo; species Bubo scandiacus. The sequence goes on from MU210152.1 coordinate 6,820, forward strand.
TGTTAACCATGTTTTGCTTGGGATCTGTTTGGGCATCAGTCTAACCGTGGGAGGTGGTGAGTGATTGCATTTGCTTTTTTTTTATTTATTTCTTCCTCCCTTCCATTTCTCCTTTACTTATTGAACAAATAAGCTGGCACAGGCAGGACACAGGAACAACCGCAAAACCACGGATGAAGCGCAAAGAGTAAATTTATCCTTGTTACCTCGCGATCCAGGGGATCTCCACAGCATCACCCAGGCAGAGGCACACAAGCGGGGACGCAGGCACCACAGAGCTCGGTCCTTGCTAGCCAGAAAAAGAAGAAAGAAAAGGATCTCGAACCTGCTGCTTTCACCTGTATGTATCAGGGATTTTCGCAGGCGTACTTTTCCACTGTGTTTTGATCTTTCCCACAGCAGGGCAGGAATCTCAAGGATGTTCGATAAGGTGCCTCTGAATCTATCACAGGCCTGTGTTATCTAAACGCAGACATTCTACCCGTCAAGCACACAGGGCTAAGCAACAATTAGTGCAATATATGTGGGTTTTGGCACCCCAGCTGCAAGTCACTTGAGTGTGTTTACAATCCTCCTTGCCAATCTTCTGTTGTATTCCCACACTTGGGATCATGGAGACATGGTGGGATGGCTCCCATGACTGGAGGGAAACAGGCTCTTTAGGAAGAACAGGATGGGAAGATGCGGGAGGGGGAGTTGTCCTTTCTGTGAAAGAACAGCTAGAATGCATGTAGTTCTGCCTGGGGATGGATGATGAGCCACCTGAGAGTTTATGGGTAAGGATTAAAGAGCAGACCAGTATGGGTAACATTGTAGTGGATGTCTGCTACAGGCTGCCTGATCATGAAGAACAAGTGGGTGAGGTTTTCCACAGAGAACTAGAAGTAGCTTCACATTCACAGGCCCTGGTCCTCATGGGGGACTTCAACCATCCTGATATCTGCTGGAGGGACAACACAACAGAGCATAAGCAATCCAGATGGTTCCTACAGGGCTCTTTTTCCCTGTGCTTCCTATGATGGTAAATGGCAAGCTATTGTTTCCCCTGTGTCACATTTATGCCTGAAGCTGCCAGGCATTCTGCACCCACAGCAATGAAGAAAGAGCCCTTGTGGGCACCTGGAACTGAACAAGGCTCTGCAGAAGGGCTACAGGGTCTGTGAAATCTATGCCATTTGGCACTTTCAACAGAGGGGTAGCAGTCTTTTATCAGATTATAAAAAACTACAACTCTTCCACCAGTGGGAAGCTTCAGGCTATCCAACCTGGTACACAGATGATGATAAAAAAGCTAAATATGTTGAATATTACAGGCAGAAAGAAGACATTATTTTACAGCCTTAAATTATTAAGAAAAAAACACACAAAGCATCAAATTGCCAAACTGTTTTTACATTCTCTGTGGAGTAAATTTGGTCAGGAGTCCAATCTTTTCTATACCACCACTGTGAGAGAACCAAACAAGCTGTACAGCTACCTCTTTTCTGAAGCTTATGATGTCTCCATATGATTTTCTCAGTGAGGGTTTGGCCACTATCTTGTGAAAGCATGCCAAAGGATGTATAACCCTGGAGTGCAACACTGACATTGTAATAGCCCTCTTAAACACATTATTTGTACATCTAGAGATTTACAACCTTCAGGATGCCCTGAAAGATCAATGAGTTTATCATGAGACAGACTCTGTGATATCTGTCAGTCGTTCAGGTGACTGGAACCCCCTCCTCAGTGATTATTTCATGGAGCTGAAGAGCAAGCTGCTGCCAGAGGAGCACATTACTGAGTTTGTTCTTCCAGGACCCCAAGTCCTATCGTTACCTGCTGTCTGGGGAAAGGTGTTGTTTAAATGTAACTGTGGTAGGATGGCCCTGGCTACCAGCCAAACTCTCACCCAGCCGCTTGCTCATTCCCTACCACAGTGGGACAGAGAGAAAAAATAGGAAGAACAGCAGTGAGAAAGCTTGTGGGTCAAGATAAAGACAGGGTGATCACTTACTAACTACTGTCATGGACAAAACAGACTTGACTTGGGGAAAATAATTTATTGCTAATTCAAATCAGTGATGGTGGTAGTGCCTCTGTGATAACATATTTAAGAAGGGAAAAAAAAATAACCTGCGCAACAGCAGCTTCAACCAGAGATGAGTGAGAATATGTGAGAGAAACAACTCTGCAGACACCAAGATTGGTGAAGAAGGAGGGGGAGGAGGTGCTCCAGGCACCAGAGCAAAGATTACTCTGTAGCCCTTGGAGAAGACCATGGTGAGGCAGGTTGTCACTGTGCAGCCCATGGAGGTCCATGGTGGAGCCACACTGCAGCCCGTGGAGGACCCCATGCCAGGGCATGTGGATGCACCCGAAGAAGGCTGTGACCTCATGGAGAGCCCACACTGGAACAGGCTCCTGGCAGGACCTGTGAACCCACGGGGGACCCACCTTGGAGCAGTCTGTTCCTGAAGGACTGCACCCCATTGAAAGGACACATGCTGGAGCAGTTCATGAAGAACTGCAGTCTGTGGAAAGGACCCACATTGGAGAAGTTCATGAAGGACTGTTTTCCATGGGTGAGACCCCACACTGATGCATGGGAAGAGTGTGAGGAGGAAGGAGAGGAAGATACAATGCTTGATGAACTGACCATAACCCTCATTCCCCATCACCCTGTGCTGCTCAGGGTGAGGAGAAGTCCAGAGTGAAGTTGTTCCTGGGAAGAAGGGAGGGGTGGGGGAAGGTGTTTTAAGATTTGGTTTTATTTCTCATTATCCTATTCTGACTTTTTGATTGGCAATAAATTAATTTCCTCAAGTCTGTTTTGCCTGTTATGGTTTGAACTCAGCTGGCAGCCAAACACCATGCAGACAGTCGCTCGCCTCTCCCCTGCCCAGTGAATGGGGAAGAAGACTCAAGGAAAAAACTCGTGGGCTGAGATAAAAAACAGTTTAGTGATGGTAACAAAACAACAATAACAATAGGAAGTCCAAATAGGTAATGCACAATGCGCTTGCTCACCACCCACCGACCGATACACAGCCCATTCTTGGCCAGCAATCTTGACAGAATGAAGAACCCGCCACGCAGACTGGAAGTGAGAGAGAACCCACCTCCTTTATATACTGAGCATAATGTCACATGCTATGGAATACTCCAATAGCCAATCCAGGCCCAGCACTCCAGCTGTGCTCCCTCTCAGCTCAAGGAAAGTTAACTCTATCCTGCCAAAAATCCGGGTCGGGCACTCCGGCTATGCTCTCTCCCAGCTCAAGAAAATTAACTCTATCCCAGCCGAAACCAGGACACCCATGATGGTAATTGCTGAGGGATCTCCCTGTCCTTATCTCAACCCACAAGCCTTTCTCTCCTGTTGTGATTTGAACTCAGAGGGCAACTGAGCACCATGGAGCTGCTCACTCACCCCTTCCCCCTCAGGACTGGGAAGAAGAAAATAAAGCAAAAGGCTTGAGAATCAAGATAAGGACAGAGAGGGATGACTCACCCATTACGGTCACAGGCAAAAGACAGATATAAATTTAATTCAGACACTAACAACAACACCACTTAACAGACAGTAGGACAGTGAGAAGCATTACCACATCTTAAAAACACCTTCCCCCCACCCCCCCCCCTTCTTCTGAGTCTCAGCTTTGCTCCCCATTTCTCTACCTCCGCTTCCCCAGCAGCACAGGGGGCAGGGAATGGGGGGTGGGGGGTGGGGTGTGCGGTCAGTCCTGCAGTTCCTTCCTGCTCAGGGGGGGACCGACTCCTCGTATTCTTCTTCTGCTCCATCATGGTTCCCTTCTCATGGGACACAGTCCTCCAAGAACTTTCTCCAACATGAGTCCTTCCCATGGGCCACAGCCATTCCCATGCTGCTCTGGTGTGAGTCACCCCCCTGTGTTGCAATCCTCCCAGTGCCAAACTACAACAGCGGGGGCTTCTTCCCATAGAGTCCCAGCCTTCTTTGGGTGCAGTCACCTGCTCCAGTGTGGGGTCCTCCATGGGCTGCAGATGTGTCTTTGCTCCACTGTGGACCTCCATGGGCAGCAGGGGGGCAGTCTGACGTCTCACCATGGGCTGCAGGGTAGGGTCTCTGCACCAGTGCATCCCCCCCCTCTTCCTTTCTTCCACTGACTTTGGTGTTCACATAGGTGTCCTCCTCGCAACTCCTCCTCACAACTCCAATTCCTCCTCACAGGTTCCCCTTCTTAAATACGTTATCACAGAGGCGCAGCCACCATCGCTAATTGACTCGGCCTTGGCGCAGAGGCGGGTCCAACTTGGAGCTATGGGAGCTTTGAGAAGCTTCTCACAGGGGGCCACTGCTGTAGCCCCCTCCCCCACTACCAAAAACCCCACCACATACACAAACCCAGCAAATCTCCCCTGTCCAGTTGAGGAGAGGGAGTGATAGAGTGGCTTGGTAGGCACCTGGTGGCTAACCAAGGTCAACCCACCACACCTCAGCAAGTACACCTTGAAGTGTCTGTGGCCATGGATATGTCCATGTCCACCTCTGAAGGGACTGTGGCCATGGGTAATGCCATGTTGGAGCAGGTTTGCTCCTGAAGGGAATATGGTTGCAGGTAAGGATATACTGGAGCAGGTATATCTCTGAAGGCATTGTGACCCAAAGAGAAGGCTGCACTGGAACAGGTGCATCTTGAAGACACTATGACTGTGGATAAGTCTGTGCTCCACTTGGAGCAGGTACACCCCAAAGGGACTGCAGTCTGTGGATAAATCCAAGCCCAAGCCGGGCAAGGGGAGGAGTTCATTGAAGTGTTAAACCCTATATGGCCTGGTCCAAATGGACCAGGGGGTGGAGATTATAATGGATATACCTTTAAATTGTTGTAACCCATGATTTGAGTTGCATGTTATAGGAATTACTATAGCAGGAACCACCCAAACCAATGGAGGACGAGCCTCACAAGAAGCAGTGCAAGTGCAGCAGTGACCCAACCTGACCTGGATTTGGTGCCCAATAACTCCACACAACACACCATTTCTCCTGTCCTGCGTGAACACCAAGACAGACAGAGCCCAAAGTCATGGACTAAAAAAATCTCAGTGGACATTTTGTGGATATTTATGGAAATTTTAAGGACATTTCACAGGGGTGGTCCATAGACTAAGGGAATGTCTGTGTATATATCAAAGGATCGTAAGGAAGGTGGTTGTTAATGAGGATGTATTGGATAGTGTGGGACCTAAGCATGACATAAGTGGTATGCAATAAGGGGTGGAGAATGTGATGGTTTCAGTTTGAGATAGAGTTAAATTACTTCATAGTAGCTTGTATGGGGCTATGTCCTGAATTTGTGATGAAAACTGTTGATAACACAGGGATGGTTTAGTTACTGCTGAGCAGTGCTTATACAGCATCAAGGCCTTTTCTGCTTCTCACACCACCCCACCAGCGAGTAGGCTGGGGGTGCACAAGAAGTTAGGAGGGGACACAGCTGGGACAGTTGACCCCAACTGACCAAAGGGGTATGCCACACCATATGATGTCATGCTCAGCAATATAAAAGCTGGGGGAAGTAGAAGGAAGTGGGGCCATTTGGAGTTATGGTGTTTTCCTTCCCAAGTAACAATTACGCATGATGGAGCCCTACTTTCCAGAAAATGGCTAAACACTTGCCTGCTGATGGGAAGTAGAGAATGAACTCCTTATTTTGCTTTGCTTTTGCGCACAGCTTTTGCTTTACCTGTTAAACTGTCTTTATCTAAACCCACAAGTTTTCGCACTTTTACCCTTCTGAGCAAGTGGCTGTGTGTTGCTTAGCTGCCTACTGGGTTTAAACCACAACACTTGGGATGCTGAAATGAGAGACAAAAGAACAGACTTAATGGTATAAAAAAAAGCTATGCTGTATATCACCACTCTTCAAAACTACTTGACTCATGTGAAGTAGAGCAGAAAAAGGGAAATTAACTCTCATTCTACTGGAACAAAATTAAATAGAAGCGGTAAAGCTTTCTGAGACTCCTGGCCACACTGATCTCATTGTTTAGGAAGTGTTGGATAGCATGCATCTCTGGTTTAGGAAGAATGCACAAGTGCTCCCAGGTAAACTGGGGCAACATAAGCATGTTTCTTTTTGGGTCAACTAGGGGAGTGTTGTATACAAATGAGAGGTAGTCAAGGCATCCAAACTGTTCAATATCTCATCTGGGTGGTCCTTCAGACTCAAGCCCCTTCTAGCATGAGAACACCTAAATGCTGGAACACCTTAATGAAAGCAATAGCTGCTCTTGACAACCTCTCTTCTTTCATGGGTAGTACAGCTAATGGGGATCCCTTGAAAAAACTTGAAAAAAGTGTCTGGATCAGACCAAGGAACAGCACCCACACCACCTAAGAAGAGAAAGATACCCAAAGGCCAGTGGCTCATCTTGTAAGGTACCCTATAAGGTTTAACACACACAAAAAAAGTACTATCACAGAACCCTTCAACTTCCTTGTCTGCATGTCCTTTTTTTTAAAGACATGGAAAATATTAAAGAACATACAGAAGGATTTTTTTAAACCCATTGGTAGGGTTGTGAGTTTTATTTTTATTAAACATTTATGAATGTTGTAGGCCCAGTCAAATGAAATGGTCTATATTCATGTTTACATAATGCATCACTAGCAGTTTGTTTTGTATTAAATTGTTAGAATACAGTTTTAGAATCCATTGAAATGATAGCCCCTTGTTATGGTGATGTAGGAAAAAGACACAGTGATATCTGCAGGCTGTAGAGAGGGAATATTGTAGCTGCTTCCTCTTGAAGTGCTAAGGCTTGGACAACTGGCCCAAGCCAGAGTTGACCTATAGATGAATCCTGTATATTTTATAACTGATAACCATTGTGCTAGTAGGTATTGTACTGAGTTATAACAAACCACCTATTTGTGGGGATTCTAAAGGATTTCCTGCGAGAAAATGGACATGTAAGCAATCCTGCATATGAGCATGTGATTATATCATGTGATTCTCGCCAGCATTATAAAAGGCTTGCTTCACTACAATAAAATTGGCATTGCTTGATCACATTGATCGTGTGCATGCCCATATCTCCCGCAAGTGGCGCCTGAACAGGACCCTCAGATTGGCACAAGTCTTATGAGGACTCGGTGATGTGCAATCTCGGGTGGAAAGCCGGTCGAAATTGATCCAGATGCTGCCCCGGTGTCTGAAGGTGAGAATCAGCACGCTGTAAACTTTAAGGAGCCGTGAAAAGCGGCTAAGGATCCGCGACAGGCGGCAGCCAGGGAGGAATGGGGTCCACGCTTACTAAAGATGAGCAAGCAGTAGTGAAACTCCTCCAACATATCCTCTCCATGAGAGGGATAAAATATGACAAGTCCACCCTAGAAGGCTTATTGAAATGGAGCCGAGAGAAGGGATTTATCCCCAGTGTAGGGCTTGCGTTTGAAGCGGCTACCTGGGAAGCCATAGGGAAACAGCCATGGGGCTCGGTCAGTGATGGAGGAAAGTCGGCAAAAGAAGTGAGCGGTTACACCGCGCTATGGAAATTAATCCGAGAGACACTACAGGAGATGAGTAGTGAGCACATGGCTGCTGCTTCTGCCTTTGCAGCTCTCGGAGCGGCTTCTAACTCTGATATGTCAGCCACGCCGCTGCTGCCGCTACCGCCCTGCCCCGGCCATGGCCGGAGGGACGGTCCAGTCCCCTCGCCCCGGAGCGACAAGGGTGGGGGGTGCTCTACGCTGCTTGCGGCTCCCGCCACGCTGGGTCAGCTGAAAAATCCCTTTGCCTCATCGATTGTGCCGCCGGGACCGCGGCGAGCAACGGGGGCTAGATCCAAAACTACGCAATCAGGAGCTGGAAATAGAGGAAGTGTATCTGATGCCAACTGGAAAGGGACTGAGGAGAGACCGGAAGAGTCAAGAGACTCCAATAGTGGGCACAGATGAGGGTGTGAGTAACAAGGACTTGTACCCTCCTCTGCCTCCCTCACAAGGCAACACCACAGAAGAACACACCCCCGCCTCGCCAGAGGAAGGCGCCCGACCCAGCCCTGCCCCTGTCCTCGCCTCCGTCACCCCGATAGGTGCATGAACAATCTCGAGAACTAACAAGAAAACTAGAGCAACTTGAAACAAGGAATCGGCTCAGCCTATTCCTACGGCACCGCTGCCACCCCCTCTCCCTATTAACCCCTTTTTTCCCGACACTGGGGGGGGGGGTGGTCAGGGGGAAACAGTGGCAATCGGGCCGCGGCCATCGTCGGCTCAAATGGGAGGGGGGGCACTGGGAGGCGCGGGTGGTAATGGTAATCCAGCACACCGATGGCGGGGAGTTACTCGGGATGCAATAATTGAGGGGCAGTTTAACGAACTTGGACCTGTGACGTTTCCGGTAACAGTAACCTCACAAGGCAATGGGTGGGAAGCCTGAGATTGGAAAGTGATAAGGACGCAAAATTAGCCGTAACACAATACGGGTTAAAATCACCATATACTAACTCAGTAATTCAGCATATTCTTACAGCAAATTTATTAACTCCGTATGACTTGCACATGATTATACAAACCTTACTAACAGCTTCCCAACAATTGCAATTTTTCCAACGTTGGCAAGTGGCCTGCGAGGCTGCGGCAGCCACACCCCGTCAGCAAGGAGACCCTCTATATGGGGTGCAAGCTCAAATGCTGATGGGGGCAGGCCCTTTTGCCAACCCGGATTGGCAAGCAGGGAATTGGCCCTAAAAACGATTCTAGCCGTACATGATGAAAAAGCAGTGCCAGCGTTTACACGATTAAGACAGGCCCATGGAGCCCTATCCAAAATTTATTGATAGACTATATGCTGCTATTAATGGTAATCCTGACTTAAATGATGAAATGAAAGTTAAATTTCTTGATATGCTTGCTTAAGATAATGCTAATGAGAAAACTAAGAAAGTCTTCAGTCTCTTACCCGCCTGCGGCCGAGCCCGGCACCGCGCTCTCAGCCCCCCCCCCCCCACAAGCGGCAGTTTTTACAGAAGCTGCTGACACTGGGGTGCAGCGCCCCTTGTCTGCCAACACCACATAATCAATAAGCAATGGCTTTATATATTCTTAACAGTGTTTTGATGTTTGTAGTGTTTGTCATTTTATGTTGCATGAGTAATAAGTGTAAGCGGCCTCTTTGTCTGATTGTTCTGCGGGTGTGAGACGCAGCCCAGCTGCAGCTGCGGAGTGCGGAGTTCTCTGACAGAGCGCCCAAGTGCCCGCTGGGTCATCGGTGCTGCCTGTTTGTTCAGACTGTTTCAAGTATCATAGTTATTAATAAGGATGAAATGCTGTAGGAATGTTTGTATTCAACTTTCCTTGTTTAACAATATCAAGAATTACGAAGTCAAGTGTTTAAGCTTATTAGAAACTCCCCTGGTTTTCCCCCTTGAGTGGTGGCCAGGCTCTGGGTGGAACCCAACAGGAGGATGAAATCAGATGTTTCCACTCAAAGAAAATTGCCAGTTATTTTGGCCTGCTGATTTAGATATATGAGGCTGGACCTGCTTGCAGCGACGTTGGATGCCTCACCTACGGATGGACGCATCACGTAGGATTTCTGGTTTGGGAGGAAGGGCACTCTAAATTCTCGCTGCATCCAGGGTTCCCCAGCAATTGCGGATCTGAATGTTAGTCCCCCATTAAGTAAGTGTGCTATTCCGTATTTTCCTTATTGTTTATTTTTGTAGTATTTAGTCATATCCCCTAATTATGGGTACTGAAATTAGCTTACTCTAGTAACTGTAACTGCTGTATTGTTTCTAGCATTCTGTGAAACTTTTTTAAGTATGCTGTGTTTTTTGAAGTTTGCCTAACCCTTAATTGCTAAAGTCTCGAAATAAGTCTTGCAGGTGCAGCTGCAAAACAAAGAAAGGGGAGATGTGGGAGCCATTGGCCTGTCAGCCTTACACAGCCTCTGAGAAATAGCTAGGCTTTGATGAAGAACAGGCCTTGGAAGTTAGATAAGAAACTGCTGAGTTGTGCCAAGGTGGCAGGGAAAAACAGCAGACAGCTGCAACACTGGACTGTGAAAAAGTACTAAGCTGTGAGAAGTTACCATCACGGTAGGGCGGAATGCTCCAGGGAATATGGAAAATTAGTTCAATTGACCCATGAAACTGATAATGGACCAGCCTATACCTCTCAAAAATTTGCTTTTTTTGTCAACTCTGGGGTATACATCACATCACAGGTATACCACATTCCCCCACGGGGCAAGCGCATCAAAACTTTAAAAGCGCTTTTGCAAAAACAAAAAGGGGGAGAGGTCTTGGCTGTTGCAGAATGACTTGCAAAAGCGGTGTGTGTGTTAAATTATTTACGGCTCACAGGTGATAGGGAGGAACCACCAGTAGTAATACATAGTATGGGTCTGAAACCCAGTATAAGCTGGTGTGGAGATGGTGCTTTTGCTCAGTACAAAGATGTTGCTATATGTGGGGATTGGTAAGGATTTCCTGTGGGGAAATGGGCGTGTGAGCAATCCTGTATATGAGCAAGGGTGGTAAAGCCTCAGCGTCAGCAAGGTTGTGACGAAATGACCCTGGAAGAATGAGGAGGAACCCAGGAAGGTATACAACTTCAGGGTGTTGGTCTGGGCGGAGAAGGAGTTTGTACAATGTTGATGTGGCAGTTCTTATCCAATCAGAAGAGAGCTTAAGGCGCATGTGCAAGGCTAAGTGTCCTATCAGAAAGAATCATACCATGTGATTGTATCATGTGATTTTCACCTGCATTATAAAAGGCTTGTTCCACCATAATAATATTGGCATTACTTAATCAATCTGGTTGTCCGCATGTCCATCTCTCCCGCAGCTATAGGAGAGTGGAAAGGCCCTGTGGAACTAACAATGACGGGTCGAGGCTATGCCTGCGTTATTACCGATACCGGCACTAGATGGGCTCCATCTCGCTGGGTGCGGCCTTGGAAAGGAGATCAAGTTTGTGATTCTAAGCCTTGTGATGGTTCTGACAGTGATTAAGGCTCATCCAGCAAAAGTAGTGTTTCCCCTGTTATAAGAGACAAATGGTATTTGTTGATCAGATAAAGGGTGAGGTTATAAGAGACATATGGTATTTGTCAATCAGATAAAGGGTGGGAGCCTGGGTATGTGCATGTCTGTCTGGTGTGATTTACGATTATGATAAGAGGCAAATGGCATTTGTTGGTCAGATAGTTTACAAAGAGTGAAGGCCTGAATGTGGGCATACCTATTTGATGTGATTTACACCAAGTCTGCAATTAGCGATATCCTGTAAAGTAGGCATAGAGGTGAGCTATGCCATATAAGGGAAAAACCTGAGAGGGTCAGCAGAAGATAACGCAGAGGAAGACTACGACCCCCCCCCCAGCAACGAAAGGCGCAGCCGTAGATGAAACCAAAAAGACCACGTCACCACAGAACCTGAAGATTATAAAAAGAGACTGCCAAAGAGGAGGGGCGTGCGCCGTTGGTGGAGCAGTGACTCCCCGGCCGCCCAGCGCTGCTTTACTTGCTCAACCGCTTGCTGAATTAATAAATTTTATAAGTCACTTGATTTGGCTTCTGAAAGTTATTTCCCCCAATTTATAACATCCCCGACCAAACATATGGGTAACTATAGCTATTGAGACAGGTCAAGAATCCTTCTGCCTTTCGATGGCTACTCCGTCGGACCCATTCAGAACATGTTTAATTCATTGGGTTTGTGTCAAACGATAGTTGGGCAAAAATGAAATTTTCACAGGCCAATGCCATTGCTCAAATTACCCAGCCTGGCACCAACACCACAGCCTTTTGGCAAGGTCAACTTTTTATGAGCAAAGAATTGTTAAAAGGAGTAATCATTGTAATTATTGTGATTATTGTGCTTGCTATTATTTTGCCGTGCTTAATTTCTTGTATTAGACAATCGCTGCAGAAAAGCTTGCAAGGAGTTTGGATTGCTCAAAAACAAAAAGAGGGATATGTGGGGATTCTAAAGGATTTCCTGCGAGAAGATGGACATGTGAGCAATCCTGCATATGAGCAAGACTGGTAAAGCCTCAGCTTCGGCAAGGACATGACCTGGTGTCCTGGTTTAGCCAGGATAGGGTTAAGTTTCGCCAGCAGTGGGGGGGGAGCTCTAGCCGGGTTATTCAGATCCCATGCGGAAGGGGCGCATGGTTTTGTACATCTGGTCCTCTCACTGCTGTATTGGTAGATATTTTGCTCTGTTCATTGTTATCACTATTACTGTTATTGTTATTGTTGTTGTTTGTTGTGTTGCTGTTGCACTGCTGTATTAAACCTTTCCTTATCTCGGTCTCGGGGCTTTGTATTTCACTCCCTTTGTGGGGGAGGGGCAGCGGCCGCGTGGTCTCAGACCCCGGCAGGGACTAAACCATTACACCCGGAAAGAATGAGGAAGAACACAGGAAGTTAAACAATTTCAGGGTGTGGGTTTGGGCGGAGAAGCAACTTTGTACAATGTCGATGTGGCAGTTTTCATCCAATCAGAAGAGAGCTTAAGGCGCATGTGCAAAGCTAACTGTCCAATCAGAAAGAATTATACCATGTGATTATATCATGTGATTCTCACCAACATTATAAAAGGCTTGCTTCACTACAGTAAAATTGGTATTGCTTGATCACATTGATCATGTGCATGCCCATATCTCCTGCACCTATTCTGATTTAAAAGGTGGAAGTATTGAAGCCTGAGCAACAGGCCCTGAGCCGAAGCTGCTAACTCAGTATGTGATCATTAGTGAAATATGTATGGAAGATGTAGCTATCTTGAATGTATCTTTATCTTTCTTTGCGTGTAGATAAAATAACAGGGTCATAGAGACAGTTGTCTGGCCCTGTGACCTGATGTGTGACCTTGTGCATAATCCAATTAGATAAGCAGAGGAACTCCCTTAGCTTCTCCCTTGAGCCCTGGCCAGGCTCGGGGGGAATCTAATGTGAGATTGAAACCAGATATTTCCGCTTAAAACAAAGGTGCCAGCTATTCTGGCTTGCTGATTTTTGGGTATATAAGGCTGGACCCGCTTGCAGCACCTTTTAGATGCCTCAGCTATGGGTGGACGCACCGCGTAGGATTTCCCACTTGCCGGGACAGGCTCTCCAAATCCTCGCTGTAACCGGGGCTGCCCAGTGACTGCGGGGCTGGATGATGGGAACGTATGCAAGTGGGGATGGATCTTTCTTAATCACTGTTCTCTCTCTCTCAGGTAGTAATGATTTGATGCATTACCCTGTATTTTCCTATTTGTTTAAGTGCACTATTCTGTCTTTTCTTACTGTATGTTTTCTGTATTATTCTGTTATATTATTTAGTTATTTCTAGAGAAATATGCCTGCTCTTTTCACTCTGGTGTCTGAGTTTAATTGGTATCCTTAATCAGCAGAACACCTCTGGAAAGCAATGTCCATAGCATTGTGTTTTAAAAAGGACATGTTTTCAGGAAAGAGGGTGCTGTTTGCAGGGGGGTAGCTGTATGAGTGAAAAAAATGCTGCACAGTTTTGATCTGCCAGCAAATTGCTAGGAAGTGATCTGCAGACCAGTTATGTAGCTGCATATTCACAACCATACTCACTTGTCCTGGAGAAACACAGGCCCCTAGAAAGCCCCTGCAAAGCATATTTCTGTTCTCAGGTTCCCTGTCTTCATATCAGAATAGTGATCAGCACAATCCTGGTCTGGAGACAGGTTGAAAGCTAAGAGGGTATAGCCATGGGCAAACTCTTCCCTGTCAACCAGCAGTGAGTGGTCTTTCACATGCTTACTGATTGTCTGTGTGAGCTGTGTGTATATTCTCTCACACGGCATCTGTCCTCACAGTCATGTTACAGTGGCTTCACTGAGGTTTGTTTGAAATCCATGTACAAGGCTACAAACTTAATATCATAATGTTTCACAATGAAAGGGTTCATAGCATAATTGTCACTAAAAGTGTCATTATCCACAAACCCAGTAACAACCCACTTGGGCAGTTATCTCAAAACCAAATTTTCCTGTTTGCTGACACACTTGTTGACTGGAATGCTGAATACTTTTATGCCCATCTGGTAATTCAGGTGTTTTGCATTAGCCACAAGCAAAGCCTCTGCATGTCTGAAATGCACCCTGGATACTACCTGCACTTTCTTCACAAACAGGCATAGGTGATAACCAGCTTGCAGGCCCCTCTCACTGGGGAGTTCAGCAACAAAAGCTGTTTTTGCTGCACATCAGCCGAATTTTTAGGTCCATATTTTTCAACAAAATCTTCTTTCCCAACACTTCATTCCTCCCATTCTGGGCTGTCAGAACCAAGCTCTGTTTATCAGCAACATCCAGGCTGACTTCCTGCTGCTCATCTATGTTTTTCTAGAACAGGCACATGGAGAAATATGTGGTCTTCTTGTTGGTGCTCTACAAGACCCATGTGGAGGCAGAGCATGTTAAATCATTTTGGTAATGTCAGCCATAAAGGGAAATTTCCCTGGAGAAGACCCCCAAAATATGAGCTAGCTTCCCAGCTATACAAAAAGTGTAAGGATTTTTGCCTGTTTTAAGCTTAGTTTTTCTAGTCACAGGATCATAGAGCAGTCTTACAGCTGGAGAGCCAATGGCTGAAACGTTGTTGTGATGGTTAAAAAGACTACTCAAATATTCCAGCAACAGAGAGAGGAATGGATTTTTAAACTTCCAGACCTAGCTACACCACTTCATCAGAGGCTGTTTCTTCTTTCCTTTCCATTTTACAGTGCTGATTTTTTAAATTTTGTAGAATATGTCCTCATGGGGCTCACCTTTTGAAGTTCTTGGGGGTAAAATGTCCATTCAATTGCTTCTCAAATTGCTTTCTGAAATCTCTCTTTTGTTTGAGGCACTCTCACATGGTGTCCCTTTTTGAGCAGAGGCACAGTGTCTTTAATTTTAAACCAATCCCTATACAGAGTTTTCGAAACCCTCACAGAGTTTTAAGGGTTCAAGTCCACAGATCTAGTTCTGGTAGTTCTGTGTAAGCTGTGGCTATGGCTCTTTAACTCCAGTAGCACATTGATGTAGTGAAACATGTCTTTTAAAATATTGCCACATCTTGGGTTTTAGCATCCTGTCAAAGCACTCTACAATGGAGGCTTTCACTTAATTATTAGTAACAGAGTGCAAGAGATGACTTGTAGTTCCCTGAAAAAAGGACTGAGGAAAACAGCCTGAGAGAAACAAGGACATGACACAGAGGTGAACATTATACTGCTTTAACAGCTTGTTTAAAGGATAGTTTAAAAAGTCTTTTTACTGGTCTGTAATTTCTGAGGCATGCGACTCCTGCTAAAACTGGTTTTAAAAGCCCCAGCTATTACAGATCCTTTTTTGCCTTTTAAACCCATGGCCTATGCATGGTTGGATAATATGGCTATCATCATTAAGATGTGCTTAACAACATCACTGTATTTGGAAAACTTATATATCACCCAAATCCACCTGACATGGAGTGTCCATAATCACCTTGTTTCTTTTAAAGCACTTTATCACCATCCTGTATAAGTTAAATTCATCCTGGTTTGCAAGCCATGTTGCCACCTGGCTTCTCTTTAGAACAACAGTCAGCCTTTTAGCTGCTTCACAAAGGGTATTTATGCTCCCAAAGCTTCTCATCTCCCCGGAACCATAGTAAATGTATTTTAACAGGCTCTGTGACATAGAAATGTCTACCAACAGGCACACACGTAAGAAGTCAAATACCAGACAATCAAATTAGCTCATGCTGAAAGAAAACTTATTAATAAGATATCAGGTTGACCATCTGGCATATCCAGCTTTATTATTTTTTTCCTTGAATACTGCTGTCCTTCTATGTCCTTTCTTTGAATGCTGCAGGCCCAAACAGGAGCAATATCAGTTCAAGGAACAATGTTGTCTTCTACCTGATCAACCAGGCTTAGGTTTTGAAATGATGCTATAAAATCCTCATCGACTCAAGGATAAAGAAACCCATATAGCACAAACCCATATGCTGTAATGGCATTAGAAGTAGCTCTGAGCTCACTTACAGACATGAGAAAAGGGAGCCCTGCAATCATCCACCCTCTCCATGTGACACCTCGAACTTCAACTTCTGAATTACTAACCCATCTGTCATTTCTTCTGATGCACATCATCTTTTTAGGAAAGCCCTTTGGAGCTTTCCCTTACTGTTCTCAAGTGCACCTTCCTGTGAAGTTTGCTGTTCTAACTTTCAGTCACAGGTCATTCTGATATCACATGGAGTATGACTGACAAAACAGTGGTTGCAACAAAACCCATAGGCACTGGGATGGGCTACCTTGCCTTGATGTATTTCTGGGCTAAACAAGAAAGCGTGACTTCAGCTGCCATCCAGTCATAGGGCATTCTGAGATCATGTTGGGGTACGATGGTGTATTGGGTGTAAATGGCAAGATTTTGGTAGTAGAGTGGGGACTGCAAGGGTGGTGGTGTCTGTGGAAGGAGGTCAGGAGCTGCCCTGTGCTGGAAATGGCTCCATGGTAGAGCAGATATTTCTAAAGAGACTGCAGTCTGTGGAGGACCCATGCCAGAGCAAGTACTTCCCAAATGGACTACAGCCTGTGAAGAATCCATGCCAGAGCATAGAATCATAGAATGATTTGGGTTGGAAGGGACCTTTAAAGATCATCTAGTTCAACCCTTTTCACTAGATCAGATTGCTCAAAGCCCCATCCAACCTGACCTTGAACACTTCCAGTGATGGGGCATCCACAACTTCTCTGGGCAACCTGTCCCAGTGTCTCACCACCCTCATAGGAAAAGAATGAGTAGGAAGGAGTAGCAGAGAGAAACTGCTATGCACTGACCCTGATCTGCTATGCTGCCCGTTGCCTCACTGAAGGGACTAAGTGTAACCTTCAGTGATAACAAGGCAGGGAGGAGAGGTGCTTGGAATGAAGTTGAGCCTGGGTAAGGAGGAGAGTTGTGCTTCCCTAAATGTAATGTCTGTTTCTTTTTTGTTGCTGTTTCCCAATACCTGAATCAGTAATTAAATGATTATGTTAATTGGTGTTGTACTGGGTCTGGCTGGGATGGAGTTAATTTTCTTCAGAACAGGCCATATGGTGCTATGTTTTATGTGTCTGGGGAAGGGTGGGGAGAAAAGGGCTGCTAGGATCTGGCAGGAGGTGAGCAGCTGTTTTCAGCAACCCCTTCCAGTTAGAGTTTTGGGGACTGGAATGGCCTCCCCCTCTTCAAAGGGGAGGACAGCTACATGCCATTCTGCTACACCTTTCTAACAGCAGCTTTCCTCAGGCTCTTTGCTATGACAAATTTGGCTATGACTGTGGGAAAATGTTCTGTCACATGCTCGTTTTCCCTTACAGATCCAGGGGGTCTGCTGATCTTACACACATCAGCTTGTATATATCCTGGACCTGACCTGTAGCCAGAAAGATGGAAGTAGCAGAACTACCTGTCTGACCTGTTTCTGATTCTGCAGTGTTTTTCCCAACCTGGGGCCCATCAGGCTTTCTAACTGATGGCTCCAAATAGTTTTAACTGATACTGTGCCTGGCTTTCCTGTTATGTTGTTGCACTGGGTCTGGCTGGGATGGAGTTAATTTTCTTCATAGCAGCCTGTATGGTGCTATATTTTGGATTTGTGACCAAAACAGTGTTGATAACACATCAATGCTTTAGATATTGCTGAACAGTGTTTGCACAGTTGTAGGGAGTGGCGTTCGGAAGATCTCACGATGTACGGAAGGAATAGCTGTAGCCCTCCCTTGTTACGAGATAAGGTGATGGATAGGCTTGTAATGTCAAGGGCACACCCACGAAGGAGGTACTTGGTGAACGTATATATGCAAGATACGCAGTTTAATAAACGGACATTTTGTATCCACCACATTGGTGTTTGTACTGATGTCCCTGAGAAGATCTTAACCTCCTGCAGCATTAGTCTCTGCGATCTGTGCACTACTGATATGTGGGAGGCAGGTTTAATGAGGCAGGGCTAATTGCGGCACACAGTGTCAAGGCCTTCTCTGTTTCTCACTCTGCCCCCAGCAAGTAGTCTGGGGGTGCACAAGAAGTTGGAAGGGGACACAACCAGGACAGCTGACCCTAACTCACCAAAGAGATATTCCACACTGTAACATCATGCTCAGCAATAAAATCAGAGAGAAGGGGGGGTTGGGTAGGTAGCCATTGCTCAGGGACTGGCTGGGCTTCAGTCTACTTGTGGGATGTGGTGAGTGATTGCCTTTGCATCATGTTTTTTTTTCTTTTTTTTCTTCCTCTTTCCTTCACTTATTAAACTATTTTTATGTTGACCCACAAGTTTTCTAAGTTTCTTTCTTCCTATTCTCTTCCCCTGTCCCACTGGTGGAGGGAGTGAGTGGTCGTTTGGGGCTTAGCTGAAAAGACAGGGTCAGTCCAGTAGAATTCACAATAAATTAAGTTAAATTCCCCAAGCCCAGTCTGTTTTGCATATGGCAGTAATTGGTAAGTGATCTCCATCTTTATTTAAATCCATGAATCTTCTTGCTCTCATGTTCTTCTTATTTTCTCCCCCATCCTGCTTGGAGGGGAGTGACCAAGTGTCTATGCATCCTTGTCTGCCAGCCTGGGCCAACCCACAACAGAGGGTGTCAAACAACAGGGACAAAGGGAGGGGGGATAAAGTCATATGACTGGAAAAGGAGAGGGGCTTCTGGATCAAGTGAGACATGTGACTGTAATTGAGGGGCAGGGCTTCCACCAGTATTGAGGTGTGTGGCAACTATCACTTCTTATCTTCTGTGAAAGTTGTCTACCACTAAAAAGTGAACATTTGTGAATAAAACAGCCAGAAGCTTTATATTGGTGACTGACAAAACCCATACTGATAGACTGACCAATGTAATTTCAAGGCCTCTCTCTATCACTTTTGAAAGGTCATGGTGATCAGAAGATGTTCCTGATGACTGGACAAAAGTAAATATCACACCCACCTTGAAGAAGGGCATGAAGGAGGGTCAACAGATCTATAAGCCAGTCAGTCTTACATCAGTCCCTGGGAAGGTTATGGAACAAATCCTCCTGGAAGCCATTTCCAAGCACATGAAAGACAAGAAGGCAATTTGGAGCAGCCAGCATGGATTTATCAAGGGAAAATTGTGCCTGACTTGAGATGACTGTGGATGGTGGGGAGAGCAGTGGATACTCTTTACTTTGACTTCAGCAAGGCCTTTGATAAACTATCAATAGTATCCTTGTAGCCAAACTTGTGAGATATGGACTGGATAAGTAGACTATACAATGGGTAGAAAATTGTCTGGAGTTTTGGTCTCAAAGAGCAGTGATCAGCAGTATAAAGTCTTAGTGACCAGTTACTAGTGGCATTTCCCAAGGATCAATACCGAGGCCAGTACTGTTTAATGTTTTTGTTAACAACCTGGCCAATGGGGCAAAGTGCACTCTCAGCAAAATCAAAATAATGTCAAAATGAGGGGAGTGGTCAATACACTGGAAGGAAGGGCTGCTCTTCAGAGGCTAGAGAAATGAGCTGACAGGAACTTCATGAATTTCAGCAAAGACAAATGCAAAGTTCTACACTTGTCATGGAACAAACCCATGCAACAGTACAGGCTGGGCACCAACTAGCTAGAAAGCAGCTTTACAGAAAGGGACATAGGATCCTGGTGGACAAGAAGTTGACTATGTGTCCTGGTTTTGGCCAGGACAGAGTTAACTTTCCGTGGGCTGAGAGGGAGCACAGCTGAAGGGCTGGGTCCTGATCGATCCTTGGACCATTCCATGTCATGTGACGTCAAAGCTCAGCATATAGGCGGGTGCGTGCTCTCTCACAGGCGTTGTTTGTTTTGGTTTCGGTTTCCGGATCGGCTGGGCGGGTTTCTGTGCTGTGGTCGGATCGCTGCTGGGGACGGGCTCTGTACCGGTCGCCGTTCGGTGAGCCACTACTGCGTTTTACCCGTTTTGGGCTACTACCATTACTGTTGTTCTTTTGCTAGCAAATTTTTGTTATTTAACCTACAAATTTCTTCTTTTGTCCCTCCCCTATTTCACCGGTGGGGGGGGGTAGTAAACAACTGGCCACGTGGCGATTTGCTACCGGCTGAGTTCAAACCACAACACTATGAGACACATAACACACATGTATGATGCTAACATGGTCGATCACACAGTCCAACACAGAGCAGTGACTTGTGCCTGCACATGTATAAATAACAACAGCATTCATATAAACATGAAGATGGATAGCCCAATGCTGTTCAGGTAATCAGGATTGAAGTTCACTAGTGGAAACACCTTCTGTCTAGATTCACAAGCACACTCACGTTTGCAAATGCCTTGAATATTAGCATGAGCTCTAAGTCCATCCATGCCTGGACCTTGGGCCCCTTACCCAGCCACTAGCTCAGTTTGAGTCCTTTGAGATGCAAATCTCCTCCCAGTTCCCAGCTAGTCTATCTTGAATTTTGCTAGAGAATTACATGTTATACAGAGGATTAAGTTGACTAAGGAAACATAAGCACACCCTGGGCCCTGCAGTTGCTGGCACCTAGACCTACAGGTCCTGTGACCCATGGCTTTTTCTCCAGTTGCTGGCACTTAGAACTTTCAGCACTCACACATGGGACAGAGAGTGAGATTATACGGAAAAAATAGTTAAGAATAGGATTTAATAAAAAGATAGGATAGACTGTGGTGATGAGTTGCAGGGCTCAGTCAGGCACACGTGCTGCTTGCTTATATGTGACTGTCATGATTTAAATCCGGCCAGCAGCCAAACACCACACAGCTGCTTGCTCACTCTCCCCCACCCTGGGGGGTGGGGGAGAGAATTGGAGGGGTAAAGGTAAGGAGGCTCATAGGTTGATATAAAGGCAGTTTAATAATTTAAATAAAATTAAAATAACAATGATAATAATAATAGTAATAATACAATATACAAGCAAGTAATGCACAATTTGATTGCTCACAACCTGTTGACCAATGCCCAGCCTGTTCCCAGCTAGGAATCCCAGAGGAGAGAAAATCCTGAAACTGCAATCCCAGAAGAGAGAGACAGAGCTTCCTGGCCAACCCTCATTTAGATACTGAGCATGATGTTATATGATCTGGAATATTCTGTTGGCCAATTTGGGTTCGTTGCTCTGGCCATGCTCCCTCCCAGCTTCTCATGTACCTGTGCACTAGGAGGACATGGGAAGTTGAAAAGTCCTTGATCTCTTAGCAACAATAAAAACATCAGTGTATTATCAACATTCTTCTCATACCAAGTCCCATACTGAATCTAAAACACAGCACTATGCTACCTACTAAGAAGAAAAATTAGCTCTATCCCAGCTGAAACCAGGACAGTAGCCACCCCTTATTCCATATAATTTACATTATGCTCAGGTTCCATGTTTTCCAATACATTCTGATTAATCACCATCCCTTTTTCTGTTTTTTGATATATGCACATAGATATCATTCCCTTAGTCTATGGGCCATCCCTCCAAAATGTGTAGTGAGTTCATTTAGTCCATAACTTTGGGTTCCATCTGTCATGACAGTCTTTCAAGGCAGGAGGGATGAGATGGAATTCGCTCAGTCAGTGGAGTGGGTGACATTGGACGCAGCAGGAGGATGGCATGTAGTCTGTTGTATGCTACATTTGGAGCTTGTAGCTGGTGTATCTGGCGCAGTCCATGCTCATGGTCTGCAGGTTGAAGATATTGATATCGAGGAAGTTGCTGGGCACCAGTTGTTGAAACTAGTCCTGGCTCCATCAAAGTTCATTTTTCATGAACCTGGCTGATTCTTAAGATGATGCCATTAGTATAAGGCATATATATATATATATATCAACCATAGCGATGATGATATGCAAGAACAGGGTTATTTAGCAATTAACATCATACAATTCATTTCATCCTCTATTTTCACCCAAAATCAAATCCCCTTTGTATTATATCAAATATCCCCTGTGTATTCCCACAGGCTTCTTCAGCATGTGTCACGTCTTCCTCTGGTGACATTCCAAAATCTTTGCCTTCTTGCCAATTTCTAATCACTTCCAATATTCCTGGGTGGCTAAGGTTCTGTATTAGAGCCCACTGTGTGATCAGTGTGACCCATTTACTCCACATGTGTGGGACTATAACAGAAGATTGGCAAGGAGGATTGTAAACACGCTCATGTCATTTGCAGCTGGGGTGTCAAGAAACACATATATCATTTAACTGTTGTTTAGTTTTGTCTTCTTGACAGGTAGAACATCTGTGTTTAGATAACACAGGCCTCTGATAGACTCAGAGACACCTTATGGAACATCCTTGAGGTTCCTGCCCTGCTGTGGGAAAGATCAAAGCACAGTGGAAAACTACGCCTGCTAAAATCCATGATATATACAGGCAAAAACAGCAGGTTTGAGATTTTTTCTTTCTTCTCCTTTTTCTGTCTATCAAGGACCAAGCTCCGCGATCCCTGTGTCCCTGTTTGCGTGCCTCTGCCCAGATCCTGCTGCAGAGTTCCCCTGGGTCACTAGGTAATGAGAATAAATACTCTTTGCATTTCATCCGTGGTTTTGTGGTTATTCCTGCATCCTGCCTGTGTCAGCTCACACATTTTGGTGTAGTCAGCAGGATCCAGAAATAGCCATGCCATGGCTAAAAAAGAAGTCGGGGACTGGGGAGGCCATGACGGTGACTCCCCTTATTCCAGGATGGCCCAGTACTGAGGACTGGACACCCGTGGCTGCTATACTGGCTAAATTGGCTCCGCCAGAAGCATGGCCTGAAATAGATAGCGGGGTGGTGGTTACCCCCCAGACAATTGCAATGGCTATGTGTGGATTGCCATGGAAAGCAGCATCGGATTCTTCCCACAAGTTAGCGGGGAGATTGGGATGGTTATTAGTTACCGGTCTTAGAGCTCTTGACCGTGAAGTTGCTGCATTACAGAGTGAAGTGAGAGAATTGGAAAAGGAAGTCAGGACTTTACAAGATGCAAAGGCGATCATGCAAGAAGTAATTACTATCCAAGCAGAGTGGTGCTATCAGCTGCAAGATAATGTAGAGCGGTTGGTAGCGTGTGTCGCTAATAAACAAAGGGACAAATATGGGAAAAGTAAAGTCTTGATTTCCCAAGTCTGTGCTCTCACCACAAAACGGTCATGGGATCCCATGGAATGGGATGGAAATATTCGGAGTGAATCCTCGGACTCCGAGACTGAGTTTGAATTTGATCCGGACTTAAAAGGCAGGGAGGTGGTGGAAGCGCTGTCACGTCCTGCTCAGACAAGGGAGACAAGTGACTTAGATTCATAAATCCACAATGGAGTGGAAAACGGTGAGACGAGTCTCAAAGTCCAAACATTTATTTGTGGGAGACATCCCTGGGCCTCCCCAAGCCCCGCCCCGCCGCGGAACGACCGCCTGCGGCCAGTCTGGCACCGTGCCCCCGGCGTGCGATCGTCCGTCCCGCCTCCCCCGAACACCGAAAGCGGCAGTTTTTACAGAAGGTGCTGACACTGTGATGCCGAGTCCCTTGTCCATTCTAAAAGGACTAACTTTAAACCTTTCTGATGGTCAGTGCACTAAAGGCCTTGATTTAAAAACAAAGAAGGGGGAATTCTCTGGACGCACCACATAATCAACAAGCAATGGCTTTATATATTCTTAATGGTGTTTCGATGTTTGTAGTATTTGTCATTTG
Organism: Bubo scandiacus; assembly: GCA_017315185.1. Lineage (NCBI taxonomy): Eukaryota > Metazoa > Chordata > Aves > Strigiformes > Strigidae > Bubo > Bubo scandiacus. The sequence goes on from MU210152.1 coordinate 30,480, forward strand.
ATGTTGTGTGAGTAATAAGTGTAAGGGGCCCCTTTGTGTGATGGTTTTGCGTGTGTGAGGCGCAGCCCAGCTGCAGCTGCTGAGTGCGGAGTTCTCTGACGGGTGTACGGGAGTGGTGTGAGTTGTGTGAGTGGGGTGGCATTGTCATTGCTACCATCAAATGTAAAATCTGGTACCGCTTATAATAATTTAGTCCATATCGATCAGGTGTGGGTCTGTGGTAAATGATAAACGGCAAATGGCTCATGGATCATTTATGCTTTTGGCTTTGATTTATGACTTTTATGATTTAGCAATATTAAGAATTAAGAACCCAACAGGAGGATGAAATCAGATGTTTCTGCTCAAAGAAAATTGCCAGTTATTTTGGCCTGTTGATTTGGAGGCTGGACCTGCTTGCAGCGATGTTGGATGCCTCACCTACGGATGGACGCATCGTGTAGGATTTCCGGTTTGGGAGGAAGGGTACTCTAAATTCTCGCTGCATCCAGGGTTCCCCAGCAATTGCAGATCTGAATATTAGTACCCCATTAAGTAAGTGTGCTATTCTGTATCTTCCTTATTTTGTAATACTTAGCCATATGCTTCATGGCAGTGATGAGAGTGCTATTGCCACAAATGGTGTTCCAGCTGGTGGGTCCTATTTCATGATATCCAGGTCATTAGGCCCAGAGTTTGGTGGAGCTGTAGGGTTATGCTTTTATTTGGGAACAATGTTTGCAGGAGCAATGTATGTCCTTGGTGTCATTGAGATTTTATTGATTTTTCATCCATCCAGTGCCCATGATGCATCCAGTGCTATGCTAAACAACATGAGGGGGTATGGCACTGTATTCCTCATCCTAATGGATTTTGTGTGCATCAGTGGTCAGTGTGTGCCTAACAGATAGATGGCAGTGTGATGGGGATCCGGACTGCAAGGATGGGTCTGACGAGAGTGCTGAACTGTGCCATATGAGAACGTGCCGGGTAAATGAAATCAGCTGTGGTCCTCAGTCAACCCAGTGTATCCCAGTGTCCTGGAAATGTGATGGTGAAAAAGACTGTCCTACTCTTTTCAACTAGTAACTGTAACTGCTGTTTTATTTTTAGCCTTTGGTAGAATTGTTTTAGGGATACTGTGTCTTTTGAAGTTTTTCTAAACCTTAATTGATAAAGCTCTGAAACAAGTCTTGCAGGTGCAGCTGTAAAACAAAGAAGGGGGAGATGTGGGAGAGAGGCAAGTCGACATCGGCCCGTCAGCCTTGCACAGCCTCTGAGAAACAGCAAGGCCTTGATGAGAAACAGGCCTTGGGAGAAAGATAAGAAACTGCCGAGTTGTGCCAAGGTGGCAGGGAAAAACAACGGCCAGCTGCGACACTGAGCTGTGGAAAAGTACTGAGCTGTGAGAAGTTACCGCTGCGTGAACAGCGCGTGAACGAGAGGGGGATTGGTCTGCACAGCGCGTGTGTACCGGGTCTGGCTGAGCCAGAATTGGTTTTCCCCTGTAGCAGCCCTCATGGTGCTGTGGTTTATGTTGGGAGCTGGCAGGGTGTTGATAGCACCCTGGTGGTGTGGCTACTGCTGAGTAGTGCTTACACAGCACCAAGGCTCTTTCCGACATTTTCCCCCCCACAGTGGGACGGGGTGGGCAAGATCTTCGGAGGGGACACAGCCAGGACAGCTGACCCGAACTGACCAAAGGGATATTCCAGACCATATGACGTCTGCTCAGTATAAAGCTGGGAGAAAGGAGGAAGGGGGTGGGGTCACCCTTGGTCCTCCGAGGCAACCACTACGCGTATTGGAGCCCTGCTTCCTGAGAAGGCCCGACATCGCCTGTTCATGGGAAGTAGAGAATAAATCTGTTTTCTTTTTTTTGCTTCCGCGTGCGGACCTTTGCTTCACTTTGCTTATATTAAAACTGCTTTTGTTTTACCCACAAGGGTTGGTTATTTTCTTTCCCCTCTTTGCCCTGTTGAGAAAAAAGGGAAGGGGGGGGAAGTGATAGAGCGACTTGGTGGGTACCTGGCATTTAGCCAAGGTCAAACCACCACAGCGTGTTAGAGTGGTCTGATGCTGATAGGAGAAAAGGTTGATAGCTGTCTAATTGCTGATTTGCTAATTATGAAGTAAGAGCTTTGGCGAGAGCATGAGTATGTACTATTGTAAGAAGAAAAAAAAAGAGAGAATAAAGAAAGAAAACAGCCCCTGCCCTGCAGAAAGAAAGAAGAACACTCTGACTCGTTATTTTGGCCACTACATTTATTAAGTACCCACAACGTACTAATTGAATACACGATAACTGGCTAAGTATATAACGAGTTGTAGCAAGCAATACAGTATGCCTTGCATTGCTTAATGGTAGTGAGGGAAAAGGGGAAAAAGGAAAGGAGGGGGATGGAGAGAATAGATAAATAGAGATCACCGATCTGTGTTCCTGCATTGATCCCACCAGCAAGGGTTCCAGGAGGCAGCCGTCTTCTTCGCTTCACTTCATTCTCCAAACCCCCCCACCCTTGCCCCCCCTTGATTTATACCCACTTTCCTTGGGTCCGTCCCCTAGGTCGACCCACATACCTACGTATCCCATGTACGGGGAGGGGTAAGGTGTTTCATGGGATGATGTAATTAGCATGATCATGTTAGCCCTCGTTAGCATATTGAGGGGGGGTAACTTTAATATGCATTTCATGGATAATGAAGCAAAGGTCATTCACCGGACAGATGGCCCTTGAAATTTGGCCAGGTGCACCAGAGCAGAGCCGTCCTGTCTGCACAGGGCTCCCTCCTCCAGCCCCATCTTGTGTTATTCGGGCAGCCTTGTCAGCTTCGACCTCCACACTATCCACCCCGTGAGTATAGTTTCATTACTTGCAAGTGTCTGAGACCTTCCTTAGCAAAGAGGGCCTCCACTCCCCCCGATATCCTTTATCTCTTTCTCAGGCTGTTTTTCTCAGTCTTTGTTTCTCGCAGGCCTGTTTCTTTCAGGACCTGTTTTTACAAGTCATCTCTCACAAGCACGACTCCTCATACAAATGATGGGGCAGCAGGAACAAGCAGACAGCGAAGTGCAGATTACGTTTACTTACACTCCAAAAGAGTTAAAGGAATTTTTAGAGAACTATCAGCAAAAGTGTGGGGAAGGCATACTGGCACAGATTTTGCGAGCTTGGAACAGTGGAGCTGCATATATTCATTTATTAGTGGGGGAAAAAGATTTATTAAGCCCTATAGCAAATACTGATCAGATACAGTGAAGATATGCTCAGTTGCAAATTATCAGAGGTCCTGATGGGTGAGATATTATTGCACCTATGCTATATCAGTGGTTGTGTGCAGCAGTTTTAACAACATTACAGAATCTGAGGAATTAATGTTGTTCCTCAAGAACCAGTGTACAATGGAAGAAGGTATTAATTTGGTGCAGCAGATGAGGATGGCTCATGCGTTGGCTACGGGATCTAATCTGGACAGAGTAGCAGTAACGAGAAATATCAAAATTCAACTTTTTAGAGTAGTGCTTGCCTCACTAAAACCCTTGTTTATACCAGCAGTGATAAATGCTACAGGTAATGTAGGTGCCTTATCAGATGCCTTGAAGGAAATTTGGGCTGCAATTTCGGGACTATCTGTTCAGGTGGTGAATAAAGGAAAGCCAGCAAAACCGAAAGGGTTACAGCACAAGTGATGAGGAAACAAATGTGGAATGTACGAGCCAGTATGTCACGATCAGAGATAAATGGGATTACAACATCAGAAATGTTTTGCAAACAGCAGAAGTTAGCATTTACACAAAAAAGCCAAACACCCCCAACCCCATCACCAACTCCATGCCCACTGTCCACCCCGCCTGCCACCTCAAGGCATGACACTACTTGGCAAATGCCAAAAAGTACAATTTAAGGTTTAACAATAGCGAATGCCATGGCATTTACTACAATAGTGTTAATTGCCCCAATTAAAGAATATATCTTGGGTGTGGATGTGCTGGCAGGATGAACAGTTGAAACTTTAAATGGTCACTTCTGCTTCAGGTCTTCACAAGCAGGATTTGCTATTCGATCTATAAAAGTCTTGAGTGGATTCCTGAAGTGGGATTCTGTTGTGCTGCCCATGCCTGCCAAGGAGATAACTGTAATACAATATCGTATTCTGGGGGGAGGAGATTATTCAAACCATTCAGACACTTCACCAAGTGGGAATTGCTAGAGAAACTATGATTGTTTTTAATAATCCTATTTGTCCTGTTCGTAACCCAGATGGCACTTGGAGAATGACTGTAGATTAGAGAGAATTGAATAAATTCACTCCCCCATTTGCAGGTATTGATAGAGGGAAATGATCACCTGCTTTGCAACTTATTTACTTATAGCAACTTATAGCAACTCATAATGATTTCTGAATATTGCTTAATAATCCTGCTTGCCCTGACTGTTCTGTGGAAGCTTACCAAGGGCTACTGTGTTCATCAAAACAAAGCAGTTTTCTGTGGAAACTTACCAAGAATTACTATGCTCAGCAAAAATAAGAGACATGTCCTTGGAAAGCAGATGTGTTCTAGCAAGTTGAGTCTTTGTAGAGTATAGATAGCCATGTATGGACAGTAGAAACTAGTATGCTAGTGCTTTTAGATAAGATAGAGGGAGTAAACTGGCTGGAAACACTCTTGTTGTTCAAGAAATTATTTAGGAGAATCTGCGCATGCTCCGAGGAACAGGGTGGAAAAGTACAAGGTGAAGACTGTGAACCTTCCTCCCAAAGCCCCCCGAAGACGCCCCCAGGAGGCAATGCGCAGGTGCAAAGAGAACATAAACTGCTGACACCAGCCTCTAGAACTAACCCAGCCTTACTCAGGCATATGTATGTTTGTGTTATGTAATCCAATGAATATGTATATCCACACTCGATAAGTTTCTGGTAAAATGTGCGGTGGGTGTGCAAGCTTTGTGGAGAAATCCCCTTGCACCCCGGTGCCGGAATAAACATACCTGCTTTAGAACTCTCTCCAAGTTGTAGAGTCTGTTTCCGCGCATCAGTATGGTACCAGATAGATATTGCTAATGCTTTCTTTTCGATAGCCATTACTCCAGAAAGCCAAGATCGGTTGCTCTTACCTGGCAACAAAAGCCACATACTTTCCAAGCATTGCCCCAGGGATACAAACACAGTCCCTCCATTTGCCACCAAATGATAGCAGCTGATGTGGTACTATGGCCGGGTACCATGGCTGTTTACCATTATATTGATGATCTATTGATTATGTCAGTTACAACAAGAAATTAAAGCAGCTGCTGAATTGCTAAAAGTGCATTTACGGGACCAAGGCTGGGCAATTAATCCAAAGCAAATACAGGACCCTAGAAAATAGGTAGAACATCCTGGACCATAAAGACAATGTATAGAATTGTGTTGAGAAGGAGATATTTGACAACCTGGCAAAGTGACTATTTGATTATTGAACTTAGCAATGAAACTAACTTTTTAGTGTCCTGAAAGTGAACTACTTTCATTATAATACTAAAAACCACACCCACAGGTCAAAAAGACCCCTGCCCAGGTTAAGACCCTTCCCCTGAGCATGTGTAGCAGTAGAAGGATTATGTAAGCCCTATTATAATTGTATGTTAATCACTAACCAATCAGTATCTAATAGGTGTGTTTGGAAAAGTACTAACCTCTGATTTTTGTGTATAAAAGAAGCACGAAAACCTGATGTTGGTGTGCTTGATTTGTGGAAAAAGTGCAGTGAGCACCCAGGCCTGAATAAATACAATATCTCTCCTGAGCGTGTTAAGATTGGTTTATTGCAGGCACAAATCCGCTTTTTGGATAACAATTTCAGGTCAGGAAACTGGATACTTTGTCCCCAGTAAGTGAGCTGGGGGATGGCGGGTGGGTCCACTTAAGGACGCTCACAGAAAATAGTAAGGGAGACTTATTGATTCCCCTTGACCCCCTTAAAACTCCAGTTACATTTCTAGTAGATACGGGTGCTCAGATTTCAGCACTCCAAGCTGAGGTTGCCAAGCGCAATGGCATAATTGCTGACAAAAAGCAGATCTGGGTTACAGATGTTTTCGGGGACTCTAAGCCACAGCCGACTGCTCGGGTGAAATGCTGGTTACCTGGGAATGAAACTGCAACAGAGGCTATGATGATCCTGGGAAATTTCCCCACAAATATCCTGGGACTTGACCTATTGAAGGGACAAGCCTGGGTGGATTCAAAAGGAAGGGAATGGAAATTTGGGTCCCCAACCACCTCTATAAGACTTTTACAGCAAGTGCCTGCACTTCCTCCTTCTAAAATTGTTAATGTGAAACCTTACGCCTTACCGTTAGGTGCAAGGGATCACTCCAGTAATAGCAGAGCTGTGGGAACAAGGGATAATTATTCCAACTCACTCACCCTATAACTCCCTGGTGTGGCCTGTCCATAAACCTAATGGGAAGCAATACGTTCTCGTAGGGGTGGAGGTAGTATCGGGGCTCACCCAGGCTGAGGCTGTTGCACGGGCAACTGGAGAAAGCACAGTAAAAGGGTTGAAACTATGGTTTAGTCACTTACCAAAACCTCAATCAATTCAGACAAGGCGGCCACTTTACTGCCAGGGTGATTCAGGAATGGGCAAATGGAGAAGGAATACAATGGGTATTTAACACTCCCTACTACCCACAAGCTAATGGGATAGTAGAGAGAACAAATGGGTTACTGAAACGAGCTCTTAAACCTCATGATGCAGGATGGCCTACCGGGCTCCCTGATGCAGTTGACAAAGTAAATAGTTGCTGGGGAACAAATGGGTGCCCCAGACTCACTGCATTTTGCCCCAGGCCTCCGTCTCTACTTCCTGGAGAAAAGGGCCAGAAAGGCTCGTCAAACCTGTTACATTATCCAGGACAACCAGTTTTAGTGGACCTTCTGACAGTGGGGGAGGTACCCCTAACCGTGAAGACACCGCTCAATTTGTGTGCCTGGATAGCTGCCGACGCCCATGGAAAAGAACACAAAATCAACACCAGGTGGATTGTTCCATCCTACTAACGTGTTCTGTGATTTTATGTATTTTGCAGATCTGTCACAGAAACTTCTTTGTCTCCTTATGTATATATGAATATCCTCATTTTAACTTACGTATGCTTTGTATTTGTACTTTGTAGAATTAGAGAAAAACAGAGGACGGTGAGGGATCCCTGTTAGCCCTGACTATATCAATTGTTATTTGTGCTATTGACGCGCGGAAACAAACTCTACAACTTGGAGAGAGTTATAAAGCAGGTATGTTTATTCCAGCCGGGGTGCAAGGGGATTTCTCCACAAAGCTTGCACACCGTCTCTGGCAAGTAGCCAAGTATTTATTACACCAAAGCATACATATTCGTTAGGAAAGGCCGGGTTATTACAATTAGTTCGGGGAATAGATGTGATTATTATAATTATTTCTCAGAACTCATTTGCATAGTCTGAGCATACATAGTAGAAATAGGGTGAGGGTCTTTGGTGGTCAAGGGGAGAAGTACGTGGTCCTCCTCACGGTGTCCGCTCTTTCCAGGGCATGCCCTGTGAAGCAAAGTCCAGGTGTCTTCTTCCTAAATCGGTGAGATCATCCTCCCTAGACAGCATCTCTGAGTCCTTTTGTTCAAGTTTAAGTTTGCCTAAGTGCCCATTGAGGGCTTTGAGTGAGTGCCCATTGAGGGCCTTGAGTCTGCTGTCAGTGAGTTGTCTTTTTAATTCATACCCCAGGGCTACCTGCTACTTTCTTATCGTAGCCAATCCCCAAACGGGATTCTTAGGCAACGTTCAGAAATCATTATATGTTGTTATAAGTAAATAATTTGCAAGGAAAGTGGACATTTCTCTGTATCGCTATTGGTTTACTGTTATTTGCAATTGTTGTCTTTTATTATAGGGAAAGATGTTTTGGAGACCCTTCTCTCTTGTCTTCATCCTTTCCATTGGAGGACAGGGAAAGGATTCTCCAAATTTAGCCTGGAATTTCATGCACATATGGGATAATACCAATCAAAGTGTTTGTATAGTATTACCAAAATCTGTTGACAAAGAAATTCCATTTGGCCTTATTAAACTAAACATCACCAATCTTGTGAAAAGGAGTCTTGTCTCCGGTAATATTTCATGTAGACCAAATTGCTCCTGGAACAATGCCTCCAGGGGACCTTTCACAGCTCTAAAAACTCCTGAGGATTCAAAGATTTATCTTCCTCCCCAAGGAGGAAACCTTGAATCTCGTGACTTATGGAAAAGTGAGTGTTGGGAATGGAAAAATGGGTGGAACCCAAGTAGTGCTTGTAATTTTACTGGGGAAAAATAGTCTGAAAATGGATCTTTAAAATATAACACTATATTACAGCTAATATTGCTTTGTAAACATGAAGGAAAATGGGATGAAGTATGACTTTAAGGAATGATTATGGTACTAGAAAAAAATGCAAGCTGTTTGTGAAATTGAATGTATGTTTAGCAGAAAGTGTTAATGGAAAGGCAAAGTAACTTGTAAAGGTTGTGAAATTGGAAAAGAATATGAAAAGAAATGTGTTGAGGATGGCTCGGAAGATAGCTTGTAAACATTGGATTTACGATTTTGTCAATATTTTTTGCAGTGATGATAAGCATTGCTATAGTGAAATGTATGATCTCTCGTATTGTTTCTTCTCTTTCTCCCTCTGTTCGATATGTCTGAATTACCACCCTTGCTGATGACTACCTCGAAGTTTCTCCAAATGTTTGAGTCATGGGGTTGTGTAAGGAATTAACGCCTCAAACATTCATCGACACAGAAAACCTCAAGGACAAACTGTGGCCTTTGTGATTAGTCTAAGGAATGTTACCCAAGGGAGCGCAGAGTGTACCGAAGGATGCATGTCCCCACTCCCTGAGCATGATGACATCATGCTCAGCAATAAAACTAGGGGGGAGGTTGGGGAGGGGGGGCTTGCTGCTCGGAGATTGGCTGGGCATCAGTCGGTTGGTGGTGAGCAGTTATTTTGATTTGCATCACTTGTCTTTCTTGGGTTTTATTTATCTGATATAGGTATATTAAGAAAGTTAAGCATAACTGTAAAATAGTTAGCTATAGTAAACTTAAATTGTACTTTAAACTAAAATTCCTTTAAGCTGTGAAAGCAAGGCTTCTCTGAGCTGTAAAAGCAAGGCATTTCTGAATTGTAAAACAAGGAACACAAGCATACAAGATAGGGGCCCCAAGGACAAAGGACTGGGGCCTCTGACACCTGGAGATGGAGGACATCTGCATACCCGGAGATGGAGGACACCTGCACCCCGCAAACGAAGGACCCCTGTGATTTGCAACCCAAAGGATGACTCCCCATTCAAGGATATGCATCACACATCAAACACGAGAACCAAGGAAGATGGCACCGCTCAAGGATGCGGATATCATATCATGTTTCGATAAGATGGAGGAAAGCATGACAATGTTGATACATTTATGGCCTAAGTAGATGACATCAATCTCAAGGATACACATCACGTCTCAGATAAGATGGAGGAGACTGTTGATACAAAAATTCTAGGACTAATTACACATCATTATGAATATGTATGTTTGTATTGTAAGACCTCGTGAATATGTATGAGATAACTGCATTTAAGTCGGGGTTTCACTGGCTTAAGGTGTGCATGTTTGGTGGAGAGATCCCCCATGCACCCGGCGCTGAAATAAAAGAATGCCTGCTTTCTAACACTCTGACTTCTGAGTTCTGAGTCCCCTTCAGAGAGTTCTTCTCCGACCAACTTTTACGGTATCAATCTCTCTTTGTTATTTTCCTTTTCCTTACAATTTATTTATTTTCCAATTATTAAACTGTTTTTTCTCAACCCATGAGTTTTCTCACTTTTACGCTTCCAATTCTCTCCCCCATCCCGCTGGGGGCGTGTGTGAGCAAGCAGCTGTGTGGTGCTTCTTTGCCAGGTGGGGTTAAACCATGACAGTCCTTTTTGGCACCCAACATGGGGCTCAAAGGGTTTGAGATAATGACAGGTTTGATTGGAATATGCTAGATCAAATTTATAACTGTTATTGCTGTTTAGCTATTAATTGGCAGTCTCCTGTGCTTGCCATGGGGCTTGCTTTCCTTACTATATATTGGAGTCTAGTGCTCATTGGCGGCTGCTTTTTGCTTCCAGTCCTTGCTGTACTGCTGTAGTGATTTGTTGCGGGAGGATATCAGACTTGCAAAACTCTATGAGAGTTATATCCAGCAAAGCCATTTATTTTTCCAATAGTACATACTTATGCTCTCGCCAAAGCTCTTACTTCATAATTAGCAAATCAGCAATTAGACAGCTATCAACCTTTTCTCCTATCAGCATCAGACCACTCTAACACGCGCTGTGCAGACCAATCACCTTCTCGTTCATGCGCTGTTCACGCAGTGGTAACTTCTCACAGTTCAGTACTTTTCCACAGCTCAGTGTCGCAGCTGGCCGTTGTTTTTCCCTGCCACCTTGGCACAACTCAGCAGTTTCTTATCTTTCTCCCAAGGCCTGTTTCTCATCAAAGCCTAGCTGTTGATTCAGAGGCTGTGCAAGGCTGACAGGCCAATGCCTCCCACATCTCCCCCTTCTTTGTTTTACAGCTGCACCTGCAAGACTTGTTTCAGAGCTTTATCAATTAAGGTTTACAAAAACTTCAAAAGACACAGTATCCCTAAAACAATTCTACCAAAGGCTAAAAATAAAACAGCAGTTACAGTTACTAGTTGAAAAGAGTAGGACAGTCTTTGACTAAGTATTAGAAAATAAGGAAGATACAGAATAGCACACTTACTTAATGGCATACTAACATTCAGATCCGCAATTGCTGGGTGTGATGGTTTAGCCCCTGCCGGGGTCTGAGACCACGCGGCCGCTGCCCCTCCCCCACAAAGGGAGTGAAATATAAAGCCCCAAAAACTGAGATAAGGAAAGGTTTAATACAACAGTGCAACAGCAACACAACAAACAACAACAATAACAATAACAGCAATAGTGATAGCAATGAACAGAGCAAAATATCTACCAATACAGCAGTGAGAGGACCAGATGTACAAAGCCCCGCGCCCCGCGCTCCCGCGCCAGGATGTGACGTCCGCATGGGATCTGAATAACCCGGCTAGAGCTCCCCCCCACTGCTGGCGAAACTTAACCCTATCCTGGCTAAACCAGGACATAATCCACCCCTTTATTCTATACCATGCGCGTCACATCCATCTGTCATTTAGCAATTAGCATTAACAAAGGAAAATTGACAAAAGCACGGTATAGCTCATGGTGTGTTTTCACCCACAATCAAGTCCCCTTGTGGTACGCATCGGACCTCTCCATCCTTCTGCATCACCCACCAGGTGCACCCAGGTCCTTGAGCAAAAACAATCCCGTGGATGGGTTTGCCTTTGCCCGGCGCAGGACTAACCCAGACCATTTTTCCCAGCAGATCCCTCATGCGCACCACAGGGACTCTATCCCCGTCTACAACACGTGGAAGTTTTGACTGAGCCGGGCCAGCTCGATTGGCAGATCCTCTTGTGTTGACCAACCAAGTGGCCTTTGTCAGATGTGTGTCCCAGCGTTTGAAGGTTCCACCCCCCATTGCTCTCAATGTAGTTTTTAACAGTCCATTGTAGCGCTCGATCTTCCCAGAGGCTGGTGCGTGGTAGGGGATGTGGTAGACCCACTCTTCTGCCCAGGCATCTATGAGGTTATTTCGGAAGTGAGTCCCATTGTCCGACTCAATCCTCTCTGGGGTGCCGTGTCGCCACAGGACTCGCTCTTCAAGGCCCAGGATGGTGTTCCGGGCGGTGGCGTGGGACACTGGATAAGTTTCGAGCCATCCAGTGGTTGCTTCCACCATTGTAAGCACGTGGCGCTTGCCTTGGCGGGTCTGTGGCAGTGTGATGTAGTCGATCTGCCAGGCCTCTCCATATTTATATTTCATCCATCGATCTTCATTCCGCTGGGGCTTCACCCGTTTGGCTTGTTTGATCGCAGCACACGTCTCACATCCGTGGATGATCTCCGCGATGGTGTCAATGGTGAGGTCCACCCCTCGATCTCGAGCCCACCTGTATGTTGCATCTCTGCCTTGGTGGCCCGAGGTCTCATGGGCCCACTGGGCTATGAACAGTTCACCTTTACGCTGCCAGTCTAAGTCCACCTGAGCCACTTCGATCTTAGCAGCCTGGTCCGCCTGCTGGTTGTGTTGATGTTCATCAGTGGCCCGACTCTTGGGTATATGGGCGTCCACATGGCGCACCTTCACAACGAGGGTCTCCACCCGGGCTGCAATGTCCTGCCATACTTCAGCGGCCCAGATGGGTTTGCCCTTGCGTTGCCAGTTGTTCTGTTTCCATTGCTGCAACCACATCCACAGGGCACTTGCCATCACCCACGAGTCAGTGTAGATATAGACCCTTGGCCACTTTTCCCGCTCAGCAATTTCCAAAGCCAATTGGGTGGCTTTCACATCTGCGAACTGGCTCGATTCACCTTGTCCCTCAACAGCCTCAGTGGTTTCTCGTGTGGGATGCCACACCGCAGCCTTCCATCGTCGATGTTTTCCCACAATGCGACAAGACCCATCAGTGAACAGGGCATATCGTTTCTCTTCCTCTGGCAGCTCGTTATATGGTGGGGCCTCCTCAGCACCTTTCACCTCTTGTTCTGGTGACATCCCAGCATCTTTGCTCTCTGGCCAGTTCATGATCATTTCCACTAATCCTGGGGGGTCGAGGTTCCCTATTCGAGCCCGTTGTGTTATCAACGCAACCCATTTACTCCACGTGGCATCTGTTGCATGATGTGTGGAGGGAGCCTTTCCTTTGAACATCCATCCCAGCACCGGCAGTCGGGGTGCCAGCAGGAGCTGTGTCTCAGTGCCGACCACTTCTGAGGCAGCTTGAATTCCTTCGTACGCTGCCAGTATCTCCTTCTCAGTCAGGGTATAGTTAGCTTCAGAGCCTTTATATCCCCAGCTCCAAAAGCCTAGAGGTCGGCCTCGGGATTCCCCATGTGCTCTCTGCCAAAGGCTCCAGGAAGGGCCATTCTCCCCGGCTGCGGTGTAGAGCACGTTCTTAATCTCCTGCCCTGTCCGGACTGGCCCGAGGGCCACTGCCTGTGTAATCTCCTGCTTAATTTGTTCAAAGGCTTGTTGTTGCTCAGGGCCCCATTTAAAATCGTTCTTCTTGCGGGTTACGTGGTAGAGAGGGCTCACAATCAGGCTGTAGTTTGGGATGTGCATCCTCCAGAACCCCACAGCGCCCAGGAAGGATTGAGTCTCCTTTTTGGTGGTTGGTGGGGCCATGGCTGTTATCTTGTTTATCACCTCCATTGGGATGTGGCGACGCCCATCTTGCCATTTTATTCCTAGGAACTGAATCTCCCTTCCAGGCCCCTTAACTTTCTGTTGCTTGATGGCAAAACCAGCCTTCAGGAGGATTTCAATTATCTTCTTTCCTTTCTCAAAGACTTCCTCAGCTGTGTCCCCCCATACAATGATATCATCAATGAACTGCAGGTGTTCCGGAGCCCCACCTTTCTCCAGTGCAGTATGGACCAGTCTATGGCAAATGGTGGAGCTGTGGTTCCACCCCTGGGGCAATCGATTCCAGGTGTACTGGATACCCCTCCAAGTGAACGCAAACTGTGGCCTGCACTCTGGTGTTATTGGAATGGAGAAGAACGCGTTAGCGATGTCAATCGTGGCGTACCACTTGGCTGCCTTCGACTCCAGCTCATACTGGAGCTCTAGCATGTCCGGCACTGCAGCACTCATCGCTGGCGTAACTTCATTCAGGCCACGGTAGCCCACGGTCAGTCTCCATTCGCCATTAGGTTTTCTCACTGGCCATATAGGGCTGTTGAAAGGTGAGTGAGTCTTGCTGATCACCTTCTGGCTTTCTAGTCGACGGATCAGCTGATGGATGGGGAGCAGGGAATCTCGGTTAGTGCGGTACTGCCGCCGGTGCACTGTCTTGGTGGCAATTGGCACTCGCTGCTCTTCAACCTTAAGCGACCCCACCACCGAGGGATCCTCTGAGAGGCCAGGTAAGGTGGACAATTGCTCAACCTCCTCCAGGGCAGCTATACCAAAGGCCCATCGGTACCCTTTTGGGTCTTTAAAGTACCCTCTCCTGAGGTAGTCTATACCTAGGATGCACGGGGCATCTGGGCCAGTCACAATGGGGTGCTTATGCCAGTCCTTCCCAGTTAAGCTTACTTCAGCCTGTAATAGGGTCAGCTGTTGGGACCCCCCTGTCACTCCAGAGATGCAGATGGATTCGACCCCACTGTGACTTGATGGCATCAGGGTGCACTGTGCGCCAGTGTCTACCAAGGCCTTATATTCTTGTGGTTCTGATGTGCCAGGCCATCGGATCCACACCTTCCAGTAAATCCGATTATCCCTCTCCTCCACCTGGCTGGAGGCAGGGCCCCTCTAATCCTGCTCACCATCACTCACTTGATCTAAGAGTGACTCCTGCAAGAATGACTTCCTGGTCCCCTCAAGAGGGTCCAGCATAGTGTTGGCCATTCTGTTCTGTCTGGGGGATTTCCTACTAGACACTGGAGCTGCATCTCTCTTGGAAGACTCCCCTTTCATGGTGGTCTTCCCTTTCAGCTGCTGTACTCGTGCAGCTAGGGCGGAAGTGGGCTGTCCATGCCACCTTCTCATGTTTTCCCCATGGTCGCGGAGGAAGAACCACAGGGTGCCCCGTGGTGTGTGTCTTCCACTACCCTTCTCTTGGGTGGGGAAGCGCCTGCTTCTAATAGCTGAGACATCGGCCCGTGCAGGTGGAACATAGGACATGTCCTGTTCCACTTTCTGGAGCCTCTGAGACAGTTCTTCTACGGCTGAAACCAAAGCATGTTGGGAGGAAGGGAGTCTTTCCTCATATTGCCGGAGCTGGGTAATCACTTCGTCCACTGTCTGGGTGTCTCGCCACCAGGACGCTACTGCTAATGCTTTGGAATGTCCCTCTGGTCCACTTTGGAGGAACTTCCGCCACATCAGCTGTGTGCAAGGGGCCTGATCTGGATCCATGGGTGACTGCTCATCATTCAGATCACCATAGATAATGTCAAACACAGCCATTTCCCTGAGATTCTGAATGCCTCTCTCCATGTCGGTCCACTTGCCTAACCGACATAGAGCATCATCCTTGTAGGGGTACCTCTCCCTCACACCGAGCAGGAGTCGCCTCCAAAGGCTGAGGGTTTGAGCCTGTTTCCCTATTGCTTTGTCAATACCAGCCTGCTTGGCTAAAGGTCCCATCTGCTTGGCCTCTCTCCCCTCCAATTCCAGACCAGCAGCTCCACTATCCCAGCACCGGAGCAGCCAGGTGCAAATTTGCTCGCCTGCAATGCGGCCGAAATCCTTCCGCATGTCTCGCAACTCACTGAGGGATAGAGATCGGATGGTTACCTCCGGCTCTTCCTCCTGCTCTCGTGATGGGCCTGGTTCATTATCACCCTGTGCACTGCGAGGGGACTTTTTGGTATATTTGGTTTTCCGTATCGGGGCAACTGATATTGGCACTGCCTGTCCCTCTGGCCCAGTTGCTGTGCTGGTGGAGGCGACCGGTACTGGCACTGCCTGTGCCCCTGGCCCAGCTGCTGTACCAGCAGGTTCACTTTCAGGTTCTGCAGCCCCTTCTCCCCCTTGAGGGCAGTGAACAGTGTTAAAGATGACACGGTAAGCGTGGGCAAGCCCCCAGCACATCGCAAGGATTTGTGTCTCCCGGGGTTTGTCAGATTGGCAGCACACCTTTTCCAAATGCTCCACCAGTTTATCAGGACTCTCCATTTGTTCGGGAGTGAAATCCCAAAGCATTGGGGGTGACCACTGACTCAGGCACTTGCCCATCTTTTCCCACACACCTTGCCATTTATAACTATCTGCCCTCGGGGCAGGTTTCCGGGTGGTGCTATTGTTGGAGAAGTACCGCATGGCCTAAAACAAGATCTGGCAGACATTTAGAAAGCATTGTGCCGCAAACACAGTGGCCTGGATGCTCTAGGGATAGCTGAAACTCTCAAAAACCGAGAGAATTTCCTCCCCTGGCCCACCCATAGAGGGGGTGAGACCCCAAACAAAAGACCAGGCAGCAAACAGGTAGCGGTTCACCCCCACAAGCAGCGAAACGAGCCCATTATAAGCAGACAGTAACCAGTAGAGCAAAATAAAACCCTTGACACATTTTCCACCGACAATAAATGCCAGTACTAGGAGCACAGAGTGGATATGAGGATTAATCCAGCCCCACCACGCAAGCAAATTCCCCAGCATTGCAAACATTTCTTATCAAACAATACAAATAAAACCAGAAAAAATTACACCTAACAGATTGCTCCAACACACCTTCTCCTTTTGTCCTTATCTCAGTTTTCTTCAGCCTCACGTTGGAGCGCCAAAGTTGTGATGGTTTAGCCCCTGCCGGGGTCTGAGACCACGCGGCCGCTGCCCCTCCCCCACAAAGGGAGTGAAATATAAAGCCCCAAAACTGAGATAAGGAAAGGTTTAATACAACAGTGCAACAGCAACACAACAAACAACAACAATAACAGTAACAGTAATAGTGATAGCAATGAACAGAGCAAAATCTCTACCAATACAGCAGTGAGAGGACCAGATGTACAAAGCCACGCGCCCCGCGCTCCCGCGCCAGGATGTGACATCCGCATGGGATCTGAATAACCCGGCTAGAGCTCCCCCCCCCACTGCTGGTGAAACTTAACCCTATCCTGGCTAAACCAGGACACTGGGGAACCCTGGATGCAGCGAGAATTTAGAGTACCCTTCCTCCCAAACCGGAAATCCTACGCGATGCGTCCATCCGTAGGTGAGGCATCCAACATCGCTGCAAGCAGGTCCAGCCTCATATATCCAAATCAACAGGCCAAAATAACTGGCAATTTCCTTTGAGCGGAAACATCTGATTTCATCCTCCTGTTGGGTTCCACCCAGAGCCTGGCCAGCACTCAAGGGGGAAAACCAAGGGAGTTTCTAATAAGGTTAAACACTTGAGTTCTTAATTCTTAATATTGCTAAACAAAGGAAGTTGAATACACACATTCTTATGGCATTTCATCCTTATTAATAACTACATTTTGTCTAAGCTACATCTTTCACTAGTGACTAGTAAGCCTATATATTTCATCAAGGAGTTGCAATTACTGTCAGCATTTTCTCTTAAAAGAGTTGGCAACCGTAGTGTGATTAAGGACCGAGATAGTGTATTTTGTCCTATTGCAGCACCAAGCATTACCCATACATTCTGCTTAAATGCTCAGTCGAAGAGACCGCAAACTGTCGGCACAGGGGCATCCACAGCACCCACAGCCGGCTCCTGAGTGTCCACCAAAAGCTGCCTCTCACGCCTCAGGTATGGTTGCACACACCCTGCCAGTAACCACCGGGGACCGTGACCTGTGGAGACACAAGCATAACCTCTCCCCCAGGTTATTAAAGGATCTGGTCCTTCCCAGTTACCACTTTCCAGGTTTTTTGCTAACACTTGAGCCTTGCCCTGGACTTCTTGTTGATCTGGTATCTGCGACGAGAAGTGATGCAATATTGGTGGCACCTGTGAGGCAGAGGAAATGTTTAAAAAGTTCATGACA
Source organism: Bubo scandiacus (assembly GCA_017315185.1). NCBI lineage: Eukaryota > Metazoa > Chordata > Aves > Strigiformes > Strigidae > Bubo > Bubo scandiacus. The sequence continues at coordinate 48,102 of MU210152.1, forward strand.
TATAATGCCTTATTTAGCCTTTCGTGAGGTGTAGATTGATACCCTCCATCTCCCCCCTTTTTGTTGTTGCAATAGAGGCTTTAGCGTGCCATGGGTACGCTCCACAATGGCCTGTCCGGTCGGTGAGTGGGGAACGCCGGGCAGATGCTTGACTCCCCACTGTATGGCAGGACGCAGACACTGCTCCAGAAAAGGTATCAACAGACACAGGTACGTATTTTAATGTTCCAAATGCAGCAAAGTGAGTGACGTCAGATTGCCATAATTCTGAGGAGGTGAGTCCCCAAGGGTTGACACCACTGGCTGTTGAAGAGAGGGAGTCCTCTGGCATTCAGGGCAAGTCGCGATGATGTCTTTAGCCTGAGGCCTTGATAAAGAAAACTGGTTTTGTATTGCTCTGGCGTTTTGGTGGAAAAAATGCATGTGAAAGCCGAGCTTGCTCAAAGACATTTGTATCAGCCACTGTAACATGTGCAGAGTAACTGGAACAATGACACACACAGGTTCCTGACCAGCAAGTCATAGTAGGCGCTGCCTACCTTTCATGATCAGTTTGGCAAACATTTCTGGATGAGTAGTGACTGTCTTGTGCATTCGGTGTGACAAAAAACATCCATTCAATAATAACAAGAGGGTCACTCAGTGTTTCATCCCACTGAAACAGCAGAGCATAGGGCTGCCCTGGAGGGTTAAATAATACCAGTTGATACGGATGGCCGGGCACACGTCGCGATGCTTGTGTTTCTGAGCTGGTGTGCTGGACATTGGTGCGGGAGATAGACGCATGCAAATGATCACACAGTGATTAAGCAATGCCTACTTTAATATGGTGGACAAGCCTTTTATAATACAGGTGAGAATCACAAGGTACAATCACATGGTACAGTTCTTTCTGATTGGACAGTTAGCTTTGCACATGCTCCTTAAGCTCTCTTCTGATTGGCTGAGAACTGCCACATTGACATTGTACAAACTTCTTCTCTGCCCAGACCAACACCCTGAAGTTGTTTAACTTCCTGGGTTCTTCCTCATTCTTCCAGGGTCATCTCCTCGTCACATCCTTGCCGACGCTGAGGCTTTGCCAGCCTTGCTCCTATGCAGGATTGCTCACATGCCAATTTCCCAGCAGGAAATCCTTTAAAATCCCCACATATCCCTCTTTTTGGTTTTGAGCAATCCAAACTCCTTGCAAGCCTTTCCGCAACGGTTTTCCAATGCAAAAATTTAAGCATGGGAAAATAATAGCAAGCACAATAATCACAATAATTACAATGATTACTCCTTTTAACAATTCCTTCAACTACCCCGTAATGGGTACTAACATTCACATCCGCGATTGCTGGGGACCCCTGGATGCAGCGAGAATTTAGAGTGCCCTTCCTCACAAACTGGAAAGTCCTACGCGATGCGTCCATCCGTAGGTGAGGCATCCAACATCGCTGCAAGCAGGTCCAGCCTCCAAATCAGCAGGCCAAAATAACTGGCAATTTTCTTTGAGCGGAAACATCTGATTTCATCCTCCTGTTGGGTTCCACCCAAAGTCTGGCCAGCACTCAAGGGGGAAAACCAAGGGAGTTTCTTGTGAGGTTAAACACTTGAGGTCTTACTTCTTCATACTGCTAAACAAGGAAAGTTGAATACAAACATTCTTACAGCATTTCATCCTTATTAATAACTACATTTTGTCTAAGCCACATCTATAAGCCTGTATGTTTGCTAGATGAGCATTAATCACTGTCAGAACCATCATGAGGCTTAGTGTCACAAACTTGATCTCCTTTCCAAGGCCGTACCCAGCGGAATGGAACCCACCGTAAGCCAAGCCATGATCTGTAAGCAAACACATATAACCTCTGCCAGTTAATTGTACCTTAACAGGTCCCTTCCATTGGCCTGTGCTTAAATCTTTGAGCATGACTAGCGGCTGCTGTGTGCCCACAGGTTGTTCGGTATCACCCTTTAGTGCTAAACTGTGAATCATCATTGGAGGTTCCTGACTTGTCCCTGTAAGTCTCAGAAAATTTAAAACATACAAAGCTCTGTTTAAACGTTCAGCTGGCATCATTCCTGACATTCCCCCTTTTTGTTTTTGAAGCAATTGCTTCAGAGTTTGATGGGCTCGTTCAATGATCGCTTGTCCAGTGGGAGAATGTGGAATTCCTGTGTAGTGCTTAATTCCCCATAAAATGCAAAAACGTTGAAAGCGACTAGAAAGATATGCAGGACCATTGTCTGTTTTGATCTCTCGTGGTACCCCAAGCACTGCGAAGGAACTATACAAATGTTTCTCAACATGTTTTGCTGTTTCTCCAGTTTGGGCTGTAGCTCAAATGGCCATAGAAAAGGTATCAATAACAACATGTACATATTTTAATCTACCAAATTCAGGTATGTGAGTGACATCCATTTGCCATAATTGCAAAGATGACAGGCCCCGTGGGTTGACCCCTGTTCCGAGGCCAAACCCTATTTTCTGACAGGACGGGCAGGAGAGATTTAATCCTATCTCTGGCCAGGATAAAAATACCCACAAAACCGATTGGAGTTCTAATGTTTGTAAAGAATCTTCTTGTTGGCCCTGAATAATATGATATTTCCATTCCTCTTCTTCTAACCAGGTACATGCAGCTCGTCTTGACCTTTTTCCAGCATCTGTAAAAACTGTTAGCCCTTGAACTGGTATTTC